>JAJLZI010000011.1:127035-230824 GCA_030572135.1 Intestinozyma alai | reverse complement strand
GGGGGGGAAAGATGTTTACGAAAATGTCGCATTTGTCGTACTCCCCCCTCCAAATGAGCCACAATGGATGAACAACCCAAACACTAATCATAAAGGGTGATACCCTCCACCACATGCACCATGACCCTGGTATCATTAGTCCAAATACATCCGGCTGTGTTATTCAATTTATCCGATACAATTTCCAGAACGCCACATTCAGATGTAGGTTTGTTATTGGGATGCTGTGACCAGGAAAAGGTGCGCGTCACCACTTTGGTTGAGCTAGTGGAAGCCAAAGGCACCATTGACCCAGAGTATTTGTATAAGCGGATCAACCAGTTTCAGGTAGTATACCCATCTAGCGAGGTTTTGGGGATGTACCACATCAAATGCGACTCCGCTACGTTGAATTCATTGACAGTGTCGTATCTACAGCAACTCCAGCACATCCTTGCCACTTTTGGTATTCCCACCCGGGAACACCTCTTCTACACTGTGGTTAGTGTGGCCAGCCTTGAACATTTCCAAAGCGGGGAATCCCTGCCATTGAGTTCGTACCGTGCAGACAATGCCCAGCCGATAAAAACAGTAGTTGAAACCACTGAAGTCGAGAGCATTTCCACGTCGACAATTCTGAAGAATAGAAACTACTCCAACGCAACCAGAGCCGAATCCGCCGTCCCGGCAACTACAGTTGCCGCCAAACAATCAACTGAACTCGCAGCCACTTTGGGCCAGTTGCACGACCGACTCGAGAAGATTCTACAGTATAATGTCCTGGAGAACGAGACATCCCCGAGCGTGGAAGCGAGACGCATCCAGTTGCACCTCGAGAAGTCAATTGTCCATTTATCAAAGACGATCGCGACATTCGCACAAACCACAAGTCTGCCAGAGGATCCGTCGGCGTTGTCCCAACTCCAGGCTACTCAGCTAAGCTTTCTCACGGAACAGATTACCGTTTTGGAAAAGTTCAAGGCCCATACAATGAAGACGATCATGAATTACGAAGTTAACAGTCTTGGACACTATAGGAGTTCCATAGGTTGAGCAGGAGAAGAGAGAGAGTGTGTATACATATAGAAGTTTTTCAAGTACTCTGGCTAGTCAATTTATACCCCAATGATTCTCTTCTTGGCATATGTGACAAGAAAAACAACTCTCCCAGTAGTTCCATTGTATACTCCGGGCTAGTAGGTGCTTACCCTGATCAGGTTGTCCTCTCTTCTAAGTGGTGAAGGAGAAGCAAAAAAAAGTAGTGACTCCGACGCGGTTCGAACGCGTGCATCTTTACGATAGTAGAACTTGAGTCTACCGCCTTAACCACTCGGCCACAGAGCCCTTTTTGTTGAAAATTTGTTTCACGTGAAAATCTCTTGGAATCTTCACACGTCCTATCTGATCCTGGAGAACCGTCTCAGAAAGGCACTTACCCACGATAGAATCAAGGCGGTTCACCCCCATTGTCGGCGTCTCGATGTACTTCATGATATCATAACATCTAGTGGAGCTGAAACCGTCTGTAGATATGGGGGATTGAAAAATAGGTGAAGTTAAGGGCCAACAAGGACCGACAGCAAGCCTCCGATAAACCTTATAAGGGGCTGCCCAACATTGCACTGCAAAGTCAATCAAACACCATGTCAGGGTTTCAAAAATTGGTTGTGACTGACTCCCCCCCTTAAGGAGGGCCAGTGTGCGGCAAAGCCGAGAGCACACAACTATAAAGAGATGGTTGGGTATCGCTTTCGAGCTCAATAGGTAGAAGGAAGAAGCGAACAAGCACGAGAAACATCAAGTAGCTAGTAGAACCATACAAGATGCAACTACTACGTCTATTCAAAGTAGGTGGTTGTATATTTTCGGATAATATCCCAGTCCAAGCTCCTAACAAGAAGTGACTGTGCCGATTACAGTTCAAGGGCATATACTTATCCACACACACACACTCCGAGAACTTGCCTTACAGAGTTGCCGAGATAGACCGACACATAGGAACAAAGATGCCCTCTGATAGTGGCATTCACTCCAGCTGGACCTATTTCCTCCTCCCACTTAGACTTGTAATTTAATTGTAGAGAACGCCTATCCTTGCTTACAAACCAAAGACAATCTGCAAGTTTACCTCACAGAGTACTCTTTTGAGCCACGATATCAGGCTACTTTCACATTAAGACATTTCTCCTACTAATATACACTAGTCGAACTACATAACCGTTCTGTAAGCACCACCCCCCCCTCCCTCGCCAGCTCAGACACTTCCCACATAGTGATCCTTTTGCAAAAACATCCAAACCAAACTCACAGTGCTAACCACCAAGGGTCCGGCCAAACCTTTCCCAAATTTACACGTACGGTAAAGTAGCCACTCACTGAAAAAATGCCACGCCGCAACCAAATAAGTGAATTGGACCAACTCGTACACGGGTTTGTTGGTGACATAATAGGCCCCGTAAAACCTAACTACCGAAGTAATCAACGTCCATGTGCCAAAAGTACGAGCACTCAAATGTGTCACCTGTGGTTTTGAAGGCTGCGCCGACGAGGATTCATTCTCGTACACTCTTTTGGTGAGCAGAAGATCCTTTGATCTGTATGTTTGGACGGAATTGAACACTGACACCACAGAAATAAAAAGAAGCCAGTAGGGAAGCTTGCCTCCTTCGGGAGTCGTATGCGGCAAGATAGATTGGAAGTACGGGATCATGGTTTTCTCAACACAGCTGTTTCCACAAGTGACCTAACTGACCTAACTAACCTAACTGAACAAGAACTGGCCATTATTTTTTTTTCTCCCCTTCGTGCAAACTGCGAGCATCCAAGACAGGCATTAACATACTCATTGTATACTTCATTCTCAAACACCACCAACGGTAATTGTATACGTGTACAGTTTTTATCTACAAATACAACCTATGGAACCCCATAAACTACAAGACAAATTGAAATATATAAAAAAAAAATTATATATATATATATCAGCAAAATACGTACGTCATCTTATCAATTTACACTAATCCCAACATGGTGTTACAATTTTCCACACTAACTACTTGCCCCGGCATGGTCTTGTCTGGTAGGATCCTGTGCCCTCAAGACTTCCACGGCCGGTCCAAGCAATCTCTGGAACCCAGACTTGCCCAAAGTCGCCACGATAACATTGTCTACTGCTTCTACTGTGGCCTGTCTGGGCAAATCATTCAATAACGCCACTTCACCGAAATAGTCGCCCTTGGTCAACATGGTGATCTCACCCAAGCTCTGGTTATACACTTTGCAGTAGCCGCTTTCAATCAAGTAGAAATTCTCACCCCGTTCTCCTTCAGTCACAATCTTGTCCCCGGCATGGTACATCTCCGTACTTAAAGCGTCAGCCAACTTGGCACGGTCGTGGTCGGTAAGCGATTTCAAAACTTGGATATCCTTTAAGAAATCTTCATGCATTAATCTTCTATTGAACGTACCCTCCAACAAGATACGACGGAACGTCAACCGGTCCAAGGCCCAGGTGGTGACGTCAGTGGCTGCCTTAACCGTGGCGGCCCGGGGAGCATTATACATCAACGCCAACTCGCCAAACGACGACCCTTCACTGCTGCTACTGACTTTGTCTCCATTCACGTAGTAATCAACAGTACCCTTCTCTATAATGTAAAAGTAGTCGCCTTCGTCGCCCTGTTGGATGATTGTGGAATCCTTCGGGAACGCCTTGGCCGTTAACGCGGAAATCACCGTCTTCTTCGACTGGGGGTCCAATTGTTTAAAGAGGAAGTTGTTCTTCAAGTTCTTGGCCAACGTCTCTTCTTCGGCAGTGGAAAGATTGTTGACCGGCGGTTTCCAGCTTTCCGACTTCAATTTGGCCGGGTTTAGCGCTTCTGCCGAAACCGAGGTTCTTCTGTTGGCATTGAACGCGACAGGAAGGTTCAGAGCACCCGATCCATGAGGGGCGGCGTTTGCGTGGTTGTCGGACGCAGCGGGGTTGAACGATTTGACGCCAAAACTACTTTTGAAGAGTCCGCCAGTAGTGGAAAAGGCGCCATTGGGTGCACTACCCGAACTAGGACCTGAAGCTACTGCTGGGGGAGCAGACGTTTCTGACACTCCCGAGGAGACTTCAACAGGAGAGGGTTCATATTCATTGGGATTAGATGACATACTGAAAAAAGGGGGGTAACGTATATCGTGGTTTAGGGTAGATTTATTATCGTGGTGTAGGGTAGATTTATTATCGTGGTGTAGGGTAGATTTATTATCGTGGTGTAGGGTAGATTTATTACAGTAGAAATGGGGGAATGTACCACTGATTAATCTCCGCTAATGGTGTGTGAGATGGATGGGATAATGTCTGGTCCACCCACATTCTCAATTAATTGACAGAAGAAGAAAAAAAATGGCTGAATATCAAGGTCGTGTCCCAAGTACCAAATCACGTGACCACATAGTGTGCAGTTTTTCCCTCAGTTGTGGCAACTCCCCCCTCATTTCTTTGTTAACTGGAAGGTGGAATTTCAGTGGCTTCTGTTGTTCCCACACTCCCGCCATCCCCACACCTCCAGGATTGGACGAAAATGGGAAAAGATGGTGTTGTTGAAAAATGGATATTGGGAGATAGAGATAGAGAATAGAACTATGCAAGGGGAATAGCCATTATACTCAACTTGTTATCCCCGCCTCCCATTTATATATAGTACACCATTACTTGATTTTCTATCATATACAGATAACGGCAAAAGTCCACCATAAACATCCATCCCCCCCCCTCTCCTCACTAAGGGTTTACGCGGGAAAAGACATGCCACATAAAACCATCAACTCCCCCTCCCCCCTCATACAAACAAATTGAACACGCAATCTTCACAAGCTCTCACCTCTCAACAGCAACTGCAAGGTTATAACCTTCCACTTTGCAAAGCCCAATCCTCCCCCACCATTGTTTTTTTTTTCACTTCCCCCCTCCCCTCCCCACACACAAACCACGTGATCTAATGAACACGTCAGAAGCTAATCCGTTTGTCAGGGTTTTTTTTCCTTCCTTTCGCATTCTTTGATATTCTATATCTTTCTATCTGCAGGACCATCACTACTGATGCGTTGTCACGATCGCCAGTTATAATGAACGATTTCGCTCATTTTATTCACCACCACGACAGTTTATTCTTTTCCTTCTTTTCCTTCTTTCTTCTTTATCTTTTTTTTTGTATAGAGGAGTTCAGTGAGCATACTTCAATTGGTTTCTTTCGGTCTAGTAGTTGCTGCAGAACGAAGGATTCAGTTTGTTTATTCTATTTTATTTCTGATCTGCCGGTACCACCAATAAGAGATATTTGGTGTTTAAGTGGACGATTTTCTGTAAATCCTATAGAAGATAAATATCGAGGAATTGGGTTTGCTTTTTTTTTTTCGTTGAAAAAGCAAAAAAAGAAAACACCAAAACTGAAAAACAGACAAATAGCAGACTTTCTGGTAATTTGTATACAGTCAAGATGATGAAATCGCAGTCGTCTTCGTGGTTGTCGCGTATTGGCTTGCTTTACGTGGCCTTGGCCCTTTTACTACCCTTTTTCGCCTCTTCTGGCCACAGCAGCGCGTTTGCCGTGGCAGAAGCAGACAGCGACGCGGACTCGGTCCAGGATAGTTACGGGACGGTCATTGGTATCGATTTGGGTACCACCTATTCCTGTGTCGGGGTGATGAAGAATGGGAAGGTTGAAATCTTGGCCAACGACCAGGGGAACAGAATCACCCCCTCGTACGTGTCGTTTAATGCCGATGAGAGATTGGTGGGTGATGCCGCCAAGAACCAGGCCTCGAGCAATGTCAACAATACCGTGTTTGACATCAAGAGATTGATTGGGTTGAAGTATAACGATGAAACTGTGCAGAAGGAACTCAAGCACTTGCCATTTGCTGTCATTAACCAGAAGAACAAGCCCGTGGTTAAGGTGGAGTTCAATGGCGAGGAAAAAGTGTTTTCGCCCGAGGAGATTTCCGGGATGATTTTGGGTAAGATGAAGTCCATTGCCGAGGAGTACCTCGGCAAGAAGGTCACCCATGCCGTGGTTACTGTCCCTGCCTACTTCAACGATGCCCAGAGACAGGCAACCAAAGATGCTGGTACTATTGCTGGTTTGAATGTTTTGAGAATTGTTAACGAGCCCACGGCGGCAGCCATTGCCTACGGATTGGACAAGACCGACAAGGAGAAGCAAATCATCGTCTACGACTTGGGTGGGGGTACTTTTGACGTGTCGTTATTGTCTATCGAAGGGGGTGTTTTCGAAGTTATGGCCACTGCCGGTGACACCCACTTGGGTGGTGAGGATTTCGACTTTAAAGTTGTGAGGTACTTGGCGAGACAGTTCCAGAAGAAGCACAACATCGACATCACCGCCAACGCCAAGGCCATCTCCAAGTTGAAGAGAGAGGCGGAAAAGGCCAAGAGAACCCTTTCGTCGCAGATGTCCACCCGGGTGGAGATTGATTCGTTTGTTGACGGTATCGACTTTTCCGAGACGCTTTCGAGAGCCAAATTCGAAGAATTGAACATTGCCGCGTTCAAGAAAACCTTGAAGCCAGTGGAGCAGGTGTTGAAGGATGCCGGGGTGAAGAAGTCGGAAATTGATGACATTGTCCTTGTTGGTGGGTCCACGAGAATCCCCAAGGTGCAGGAATTGTTGGAGAACTTTTTCGACGGCAAGAAGGCGTCCAAGGGTATTAACCCTGACGAGGCGGTTGCTTATGGTGCCGCTGTACAGGCTGGTGTGTTGAGCGGTGAGGAAGGGGTGGATGATATTGTCTTGTTGGATGTCAACCCATTGACTTTGGGTATCGAAACCTCGGGTGGGATTATGACCACGTTGATCAAGAGAAACACCGCCATCCCCACGAAAAAGTCGCAGATTTTCTCCACCGCCGCCGACAACCAGCCGGTGGTGTTGATTCAGGTGTACGAGGGGGAAAGAACCATGGCCAAGGACAACAACAGATTGGGTAAGTTTGAGTTGACTGGTATTCCACCCGCCCCCAGAGGCGTTCCCCAGATTGAGGTGACCTTCTCGTTGGACGCCAACGGGATCTTGAAGGTTGAGGCCATGGACAAGGGTACAGGTAAGTCCGAATCCATCACCATCACCAACGACAAGGGGAGATTGTCCAAGGATGAAATTGATAGAATGGTTGAAGAAGCGGAAAAGTATGCCCAACAAGATAAGGAGTTGAAGGAGAGAATCGAGGCGAGAAACTCATTGGAGAACTATGCTCACGTGTTGAGAGGCCAGTTAAACGACAAGTCCGAGACTGGCTTGGGGTCCAAGTTGAGCGACGAGGACAAGGAGGCCTTGGACGACGCCATTAAGGAAACCTTGGAGTTCATCGAGGACAATGCCGACAGCGCCAGTGCCGAGGAGTTTGAAGAGCAGAAGCAAAAGTTGATTGACGTTGCCAACCCAATTACTTCCAAATTGTATGGTGACGGCGGTGCCCCACCGGAAGGAGCCAAGTTTGGTGACGATGACTCAGACGACGACTTTGACCACGACGAGTTGTAGTTGGTGATGTGTTTTGTAGTATTACTAAAACTATGTTATTTGTCTATTAGCGGTTCACCAGAAGTAAATTTAGAGTATTTATATATATGTAATATTGTGCCGACCGGTAGTGGGAACGCCAAACATCCAAGCGTCACCCACCACCACCACCACCAACAACAACAACATAAGCCAACCAGACTGTATATAATTGAAACCCCATCTCTTCTCTCCATACCGATCACATGACCATAGTTATTACCATTGAGTTGGTTCCAAAACCTTAAATACCATACACTCTTCTCCCACCCAAGGAGGCACTCGCACAGTAAACCGTTCTCCCCTCTCGATATAAACCCGCTACTGCAACATTCACCCCAGAAACAACCCAAACAAAATCAACATAATAGACATCTGAATTTTTATAATAAGACGGAGAAGAAGCACATTAAAAAAAAATTTTTTTTTATTATATACCCTACTTCGACTTTTAATAAAAAAATAGGTTCATTGGAATTCCATCTTTACACTGACAACTAGGGCAGGCATGTCGAACAGGAAGCTACAGAAGTATGTTATTTCTCGTGATTTTATATGGACAGGGAGTGAGTGAGAATGAGAGAGGGTGTGTGAGAGAGTAGTTATGCTGGTATAACCTCTATAAAAAAAAAGCATACTTTTGGAATACTTTGTTCTCACCATTTGTTCATAGTTTAAGGGGGGAGGGGAAGGGGAAGGAGAACTCTATACTTCCTAAGGTAGTCCCCATCACCCAGCCCGGTTCACAATGGCAATTTGACTAACACATACACTAGGGACATTGAAATAATATTCAAGAAGATTCTGGAAGGATTGCACGTCTTCCACTACCATTACGAGCGATACGAAAGTATAAATGTCGAGGATGATTCGGATAACCAAAGGGAGAAGGAGAAGTTGGAGGGAGACCTCAAGAAGGAGATCAAGCGATTGCAGAAGTTCCGAGAGCAAATCAAAAACTGGCAGCTGAATGACGTGATCAAGACTCTCGGGGTACCGGGTAATGCCCTTGGTGTAAAGCTTAACGACAACAAGAAACTCATCGAGGAGGCCATGGAGATATACAAGGACGTCGAAAGACTGTCCAAGTTGAAGACGTTCTCCAACCAGTCGATCATGATGGCATTTATGGACAGCCAGCACATGGGCGACGATGACGACGATGACGACACCGACGAGGACTTCTTGGAGCATCTAGAGTCCAGCGACGAAGAGGAGGAGGATGACTATCTGGACTTGCCGTCGGAGGCGATCGATGCTGTGCACTACTTCAAGGACACCATACTACAGATCAGAGAGCAGACCCAGAAGTTGAACCACGAGTACGAAAAGCTACTGCAGAAAAAGTTGCGAAAGAACAACTTGGCCACGATTGAGGCCAAGAAGGAGAAGACCCAAGCCACGATCGAGAACAACAAGTTTCACTGTAAGAAGATTTTGAAGTTGATCCGGCTATTGAAGGCCAACAAGGTGAACGACTTCAACTTGGTTTGGTTGCTAAAAGATGACTTGGATGAGTATGTTGCCAACAATGGCGACTCGGGGTTCTCCACGGAGACCACTTTGTACGATGACATTTTCAACCTGATTGCTGCCGAGGATGTAGACTATTCGGAGATCTATGGCCAGGACTCTGGCCAGGATACTTCCATTTCCCAGGACACGCAGGCAAACGGAGGTGTAACGTTGACGCCGGAGAACAATGGGCTACATCCGCAGTCGCAGCAGCTGTCGCAATCACACCAGCAACCGCCACTGCGAACCGTATCCTCTTCAAAGTCAAATGGTCATATACCCCGTGGCGAGTCTTCCCATGGTAAAGCAGAACAAAACCTGCACTACCACCAACCAGCAAGCCCCGAGTTGTCCACTCCAGCAATTGTAAGGACACTAAAACCCGCCACCACGCCCTCCAAACCGGTGGGCAACTTGAAGTGGTCGGCCGCAGCCGCAGCAGGCTTGCCTGAGAACCAACAAAAGACCAAATCGGCCGAACCAGAAACTAACGGCAACGAGAGCAACCCAGCAACAACAACAACCCCATCCCCGCTGCTACAAAAGCAATCAACGCCAACTTCGCCCGACCACCGCAAAACCAAATTGGCTCGGCGACATTCTGTAGTTGAGAATATGAACTTTGACAGTTATAAGGAGGTTATCCAGAACTCGTCTCTACCCAAGCTGGAAGTGCAACTATTTTCCGATATGAACTTGGTTAGAGTGCCCCCGGGGATCCAGGATTTGGTGATTTCGTTTGCGTCCAAGAGGAACAGCGACGAGTCGAAATTCCTCGTCAACTCGTCCGAGTTCAACCAGTACACGACGCCAATCCACAAGCCTTTCTTGCCGGACATTGTCCAGCCAAGTAGCCACTCGCACACCATCAGTCTTAGACACCCGACCCAGCTAATGAAGTTCCAGGCTTACTGGAACCAAGTGAGGGCACAGTGTAGTTTCCAGAAGTTGGCTGACGAGATCAAGACGTTGTCGGCCCAGGACAAGCCCGAGAATGTGCCAATAATCTCGGAGTTGACGTTTGTGTTCTTCTATGGGTTTTACTGTGGACTAACCCCGGCCGAGAATTTGATTGCCGAAACTTACTTGTTTGAGTTGGGGTGGAAACCGTACAAGACCCAGTTGGACAATAGCTCGTCGTCACCGCTTCAGTTGTCGGCCAGCAACAAGCAAAAGGATACGTCCAGGGCCAGCAACTACTTCTACTGGTTTAAACGGGTGAAATTGATATCTCCATCGGAAGAGGGCGCCAGAGCAGGATTTGAATTTGGTGATTATCAAGTGTTTGATTTAAATCTTTGGGAAGTGTTCACCAGGTACGGGTTCAAGTTTGATTATAGTTTGTGCCAGCAGAAATCGTCGGCTTCTATTTTCTAGTAAGCGTTGTCGTATGGATATAGTTGTTACTTTTGTTGTTGTTTGTGTTATATATAAGCTTTAATCTAAGCCGTAAAACGTTTCTGATTCTAGTATTGGGCCTACAGACGATAGAAGTGGTGGGGTTTGCAACAACGAGTCGGAGGTGAGTTTATCTGAGAATACGATATAGTCGTTGGGGCTGGCGGGGTGTCGTCTACAACAGACAGCAATATCACCAGCTCCTCCTCCTCCTCCTCGATTATGGTGTCGTCCCCATTGTGAAACTCAAATAGTGTTCCATCATTTGCAACCAACTTTGGCATCGGCGTGAATGCCCGGGCATTGGGAGTACACGACACGTCAATGTACTCGTCGATATTCGGGAAATCAATGTAAAATTGCCTTAACCTAGCAGGCTTGATTTTATTATCGTTGATGAGTGTATTCAAGCTTTTCATATTGGGATGTAGGGAAGATTTGCAACCAGAGAAAATGAAACAGCTTAAGGTTGGTGTATTTCACCGGATTATCATAACTGACCATATCTACACTATATCCGCTATACAAATTATACAAATTATACAAACAAAACCTACATATACCTGTATTCGTTTAAAGTATTGTGCCCTCACTATTCGATCCCAGTTGGCTGTTCCGGCCACCGTCCTCGAACCGAGGATGAAAGTCGCACGCGATATTTTCTCCAACATCAATTTTTCTCTCCCCCACAAACACTACATGATCTTCATAAGGTTACCGAGATCCGTGTACAGCTGACAGTTGCTATAAATATCATTACTGAAAAGGAGATCAGACGCATCTTGTTTCACTATGGAATACTACTCATCGCTAGATGCGTCCCATTTGGACGCAGACAGACCAACTCTCTTTGAGTTGATCTCCACGAGCCAGTTGGAGGCCCTCCTCTCGCCATCGCTACGGTACATACTAGTCTACTATGCCAGCAGACACCCCCGGTTTCTTTTGAAGCTCAATAACCGGTTTGACGAGATTAACCTCGTCCTTCGAAGCTTTATTGAATGGTACTTTCTCAAGTACTGGCAGGGAACGTTTACGGAGAACTTTTATGGCTTAAAAAGAGTAAACCAAACCCCACTCTCCCAGGGCCAATATAGTAGTAACAAACTCTCTCAGTTAGTACCATCTATTATAGAAGAGAAAAGACGATTAACCAAGCTCCAAATGGTTGTATCTCTCCTAGAAGTTACAGGGACGGCGTACTTGTCAGAAAAGCTAAACTACTGTTACGAAATCTGGTATACCAAGTATATAACCAATCAGTTGCGAACCCACGAGTCGTACTCCAAGCAGGAAAACTTGAAGATCCAGTTGAAACGGAAGTTTGTCGAGGTGTATCCATATTGCCAGAGTGCGTTCCGTGCCGCCAACTTTATCACCACGCTAATGTACTTGAGTGGCAGCACAAAGTCCCCCAGTTTATTGACCTACTTGTTTAAAATGAATTATTCTCGATTAAGCCAGTATGATTATTCTCGGAATGAGCCTCCTGTGGCTCCTCAAGGAGACGTACCTCCAAAACCCAATAGAGTTGCCCCTCCAACTACTCTGGACTTATTGTTGAAGTTTATCGGCACCAACATCACGTCGCCAAGCTTGCGGCTCATCAAGTTTATATTGGGGACGTTCTTCCCAGCAGCAATTTTCACGCTAAAATTTTTGGAGTGGTGGAATAACTCGGACTTTTCGTCCAAACTTTCCAAGAATCAAGGAAATGTGCTTGACTTTACATTGCCACCGCCATCCACGTTAACGGCGGCTCTTTGCGCTTCACGAGAAGGTCCGGGGAAGAGAAATAGTGGGACGTCACTGAAAAGGTCTTATAAATCGGGTGGTGCGTGTCCGTTGTGTAAGAAGGAAATCACCAACCCAGCAATCATTGAGACGGGGTACGTTTTTGACTACTCGTGTATCTACAACTATCTTGAAAAGTCGCATATCCTCGTGTCGAAAAGGGCACACTCGGAGATGCAAGCCCGTGATAAGACTAGGGCCGAGGAAAAGATCTACTCTGATGAGGAGGATGAGCCAGAGGATGATGAGAAAGAAGAGAAACCAGCCACTACAATCGATATTAGCAAAGGAGGGCGCTGTCCTATAACCGGAAGAAAACTACTTGGATGTAAATGGAATCCCATTAAGGAAGAATGGGAGATTGAAGGAATCAGAAGGCTCATCTTCTGAGGTGGGTGTAAAACGAGAAGGAGTGTGTAGGCTAATTGAATCGGTGTATTTATGCATATCGCCTCCAGTACATTGTATAACAGACGGTAGTGGTGATATCTCCCCCCTCCACCATCACTTTTGCAATCTCGAATAAACTACCCCCTAGACGTTGATACTCTCTCTACAAGTATAATCAATAGTTTGACGATTTTCTATTACTGGCCTGCACCTGGTAGCGCAGAAGATCTTCCCGCCACACCTGGTAGCGCTGACCCCCCTCGTGGGGTGGGGACAGAAACCTTCTCTTTCCCTCGACACCTGGTAGCGCGGCCCAGCCATTATGCTTCTTCTACACCAACAACTCATCGGATAACCACCAACCAACCTATACCCTCCTCCCCCTATCTACCCAGTGATGAGTGCTAGTAAGACCCTACAGGCGATCAAGTTCGACAGAGAAGCCATCAGGTTGGATATCCTCAACCAATTGGTCCTTCCGTACACCACCAGTTACATCTCCATAACCACCATCAAAGATGCCTTCCAGGCCATTAAATTAATGCAGGTGAGAGGTGCTCCAGCTATTGCTATTGTCGGTGCATTCGCAGTGGTGGTTGACACTTACAACTATTTGCAGACAAAGGCAGGCAAAAGAACCGTCAAAGACTTGCTTGACTCGGTGGACTACTTGATCACATCCCGTCCTACTGCGGTCAATCTTGCCAATGCGTTGAACGAAGTCAAAGCGTTGGTGTTGCAAACATCCGTTAAGACTGACGAAGTTGATGAGGCCGTGTTCAAGGTTTTATACGACTACTCTGTGGCGTTGTATGACGACGATTTGGCCAATAACTTCAAGATTGGTGCGAATGGGTTAAGCTATATTAGAAGCACATTAAAGGAACAAAACTTTACCGGACCGTTTTCGATTATTACCATTTGTAATACTGGCTCGCTTGCCACTTCCGGACACGGGACTGCGCTCGGTATAATCCGGTCTACGTATGCAGAGTTGCGCCAGGAAAAGTCTGGTGAAGACTTCTGGTTAGAGCATGTCTATCCATGTGAGACTAGACCTTATAACCAGGGAGCTAAATTGACCACTTATGAATTGGACTACGAGAATATCCCATTCACGTTAATCTGTGACGATATGGTGTCGTCGTTAATCAGTACTTTGAGAAATTCAAAGGCTATTAAAGGTCAGCAAAAAGCACCTGTGAAGTTTATAATTGTGGGGGCCGACAGGGTGGTTAGAAATGGTGATACCGCTAATAAAATTGGTACCTTTCAGTTAGCCACCATTGCCAGTTTCTTTAACAGCCAAGCCGGTGCTGGTCCAGAAAAGAGTATCAAGTTTATTGTTGCAGCACCAAAAACCACGATTGACCTTGTTACTGAACAAGGCGACCAAATTGTTATTGAAGAAAGGCCAGCCAACGAGTTGACCACATTAGTGGGTCCGGTTTTGAACCTGCTGGGTGATAGTGGTGAGAAAATCACCGTGGGGATTGCAACTCCAGGAATTTCCGTTTGGAACCCTGCTTTTGATGTGACTCCACATGAGTTGATTGATAGTATTGTTACTGAAGATGACGATGTATTTCAAAAGGACAGTAATGGAGAATTTCATTTGACAAAGTAATACTTAGAATTAGTATAAATACACAGAACACGCTAGCAATGGAGGTATCACTGCTTCTTTTTCTTTTGCTTCTTTTTCTTTTTGACGTCGGACTTGTTTTGGTTGGGTATCTGGGCTGGCACCGGGGGGGTGTCATCGGGGACATTTCCAGAAGCGTCACCAGGGACAGTTCCATTGGTTTTGGTGGTGGTTGTGGCTAGATCTGTATTCCCAGACTGGTCCTGCTGGTTATCCAGAGAAGTACTGCATTTATCATCGGTAGTCGCTTTCTCATCGTTAGTAGTAGCTGCCACATCTTTATCCACATTGGTTTCCTCAGAAACGATGATCCCATCCTTATTCTCATTGACGTCCTCTGTTCTTGTCGGACAGTTTTCACTAACGTCCACACCAGGAGAGCTTTTCCCTTCAACCTTTACCGGAACAGACTGGTCTGAGTCACTCTGTGGCTCAGTCAATAAAAGTTCAGTGGTTGTCCCGGCACTAGTATCTTCCAGGGGGTTTGTAGGATGTTCATCAGGTACTTCTTTCAGAGTATTTTCACTCTTTGGGTTCTCTTCGGACCCGTCGTTTAGTTCGTCGTGAGTAGAAGAATCTCCATTGGTCAGAATGCCTTCAATGGGGGTTGTTTGTTCGCCAGCAGTCACCAAAGGGTTTACATTATCTTGCTCCAAGGCCGTGGATGTAGTTTCCTCTCTCAGTGCAGGCTCCTCTCTCAGTGCAGGCTCCTCTCTCAGTGGAAGTACCTCATTCAGTGCAGGTTCCTCCTTATCAGATCCACCTTCAGAAGATGGAACAATTTTCTCTGTCCCATGAAGACCCCCTCCATCCTCATCCACCTCCTTGGTAACATCAAACACCACCTCCGATTCTTCCCCACTCTTGTTCTTCGCAGCAACCTCGGCATCTAACACCACCGGCAGATGTACTTTACGTCCCACAGTCTCCTTAGCACCGGAAATAAACTTATCAAGCGATAACCTCGTCGCCAACGACGGCCTACGAGAAACCTCAGCACTATCCAGCTTAGACACCTTTTCCACCGGCGAGGCATGACTGCGCTCATCTCCCATGTTTCGCTTCATAATTTCCGCCATTTTGGTATCCTCTTCTGTCGGCATCGAATTGACATTCTCCCACATCACCTGCCCCGAGTTCCCATACCCAGGAACCTCACCAAGCTTCACCCGGAAATAATCTATATCCTTCAAAACGTTGTGCTTTTCAATCAAGTCTTTAAACAGCGGAAGTTTCGTACAATAACTCTCTACAAGCACCCGCTTGTAGTTGTCGAAAATCTGCAGAAGGATCAAGGAGTATTTCAATTCCGGCAAGTACCGCGTAAGAACCTTGGCCACAGTCACCGTATCCTTTACTAAATCAACCATATATGAATGACATGGCTGGGGGTGCTTGATTGGCTCGGACCAGTCAATGGTGGGTAATGTTCCACACCTCATCACAGCCCGGTCGTGCATCATGGTGACTATCTTGGAGAAAAGTTCGGTTTCATGGTCCTTATAGTTGCTCAACACTCGTGAGTACGAGATATCTTCTGGAGCTGAAATAGATGTTGATGCTGCTGCTGCTGAAGTAGCCACCATCGACGTATGACTACTCTTGAACAAGCTCTGCATACCTTCTAGCAAGGCAGTATTAAACTCAACAAACTGGATACACAAGGCCAAGTGTTTGGTGGTTATATGCTTCAAGCCGGCGGTTCTAGTGGCCCCAGCACTCAACACTGCCTGAGAGGTCTTGGAGTTGAGCACTTTAAAGTAGTTCAAAAGGTTATTCTCCACTGTGGTGGCAAAGGTGGGAAACGCTTTGGATATAATCAAGTAGTCACGTATATGACGGAGAGACTTTAATGCCAAGCTGGGCACCATAAACGAATCGTTGCCAATGTCAAGTTTGGTCTGTGATGCATGGACGTTGTTTTCCGACAGAGGAGTTGGTTCTCCAGTATCGTAAAAGTCGAAGTACTCCAACCACTTTTCTCCAGTAAACAAACCTCCAACACCTTCCAGCTGACTGGCATACCTAATAATCTCATCGATTATACCTTGTCCTTCTGCCAACTCGGTTGGATCCACCACCTCCTTCCAGATCTCCCGGGTACAGTTACCCGACATGTCTCGAATGGAGTTGATGTGGTGTCTATGGACAAAATAGGTGATGTGGTTATTGAACCATTCCCCCAAGGCGTTTCCGGCACCACTGAAGGCAAACCCCGGGTTCATCATTTCACATTCGTGTAAATACGCCGAAGTGACTGAATAGAGCCTCATATAGTATGACACCGGGAGATCTGCCGTCTGCTCCAGTCTAACGCTTATAACCTTCATCAATCGGATCTGGGTGAGCTCAATGGCCTTGTGGATGGAGCTGGTGATATCTAACGACATGATATTTACCTCGGTGGTTGGTGGTAAGTACGTCAACGCGATATCCAATAGTAATTTCTGGTGGACGGTTAACCGACGCAAACACTCCGATAACTCGGCACAGGTTTTACAAAACATATTTTCAAACTCTTTTGGGGTGAGGGTTTTGATGTTTGTGCTTAATGTGTTGGATAGAGGCACACTGGGAGTCTCAGCCGGTACTGGAGACACCCTTGAGGACGATACCGACATATCTGTCAGCTGCAGTGACGGCAAGTTCTTTTTGATGATGTCTTTGATTTCATTAATGAACCGGAGCTGGTACACGTAGTACGCCTGGGTCAAATCGCCCGTCTTGGCCAAATTGCTAACAAACTCACGTAACTGTTGCTTTTTGGTCTCCTCCATATTCAAGTACGAATTGTTGATATACCGAGAGTGGTATTTCTTAGACTTATCCTTGTTGGCGTACATTCGGTTGAGAGTATCCCTGGTGGGAATACTATTATGGTGGTTATCCAAGTCCTGACTTAACAAGTTCACAAAGTCATCAACATAGCTCTTGGAACATTCGTGTTTAAGGTTCTGAAGGTTATTAATCATTGGGGAAAACGCTGGTAATGCCGATAAGTCCACTAGGGGGTAATACCTGTGGAGACTTTGGTCCAAATCTTCACTTTCTACGCCGTTTAGAAGATGCTCAGCAACAACAACTTCATTTATGCACTTTGAATAGTCTCCGCTAACAAACGATTTGTTGGCAAGCTCAAACACGGTAGTAACCACTTGGGCCTGAAGAAGCGCCGATTCAAGCACCTCTACATTCTTTCGCTCTAGTAGTTTATGTAACACTCTCAACCCTTGCTTAGCCTGGTTCTCCTCTAGGGTATCCAATTCCAGTACGATATTGTCGAAACTGGCCACACAGTCCTTGGCCTGGGTCTGGATCAGCTCAATATCGCCAAGGGTATTAAAAAACGAATCAGATGACTTGGCAATCTCCTGGATCAAGTTCATTTCCACTATATCGAGATAGGTGGATAATCTTTCCTGGATTTCGGTATTGTGGACTAGAGTATCGCTGGTGGCGATATCATTGGGGAGGATTTTCGTATTCTCTATAACCTTCTTGAAAATCCTCGGGTCATCGAGAGTGAAATTCGGATCAAGAAACACGTCAGGGATGGCCGATACCGGTTCTATAACCGGTGGGTGGCTATCATTGAGCAGCGGGGTAGAGTTATCCATCTGCTCCAATTGGGTGAACTTTTGGAGGGTATCTTCAGTAAGGAGTTTGTTTCCGGCTTCAAAGGCGGTGTATTCATCAATAATCCCGGTGATGTACTTGGATTCCAAGTCAGCATTGGTAACCTTTGTTTTCAACTTCAGGAGTTGGATCTGGGGGATATCTCTGGTTGTGGGATGTTTCAAGTTGTATACTGTGGATAAGCCTCCATTGATGGTGACGGATGTTTTTGGGGCCCGTTTTCTTCTTGCACGCGCAGTATCGGAACCAATGGTTAGTTCATAGATGGAGTTGGGGCCCAAGGGCGAGTATATATCGTCTTTGGATTCATCTGGATTGAAGGAGCTGATATATACACTCGACAGGAATATACTTTCGTTGTCAAGGCTTGTTCTTTGGTTAAAGGAGGTTGACGAAGGATGGGGACTGGTGATGGGGATATTGGCGGTGTTATTGTAGACGACGACCGAGGAATGTTCCGACGGTGCTACCAAATCGTCATTAAGAATTATGCTGCTAGCATCTACTGACGGTGATCGGCTTTGGGCCGCAACCGGTTCATTCGGTACCTCGGCCATTTCCTGGGTATGCGGGATAGAAGTTGGTGGTTCTCGAGGCAGGCTTATAACCCGAGTTTATGAGCCTGGTTTTTTTAGGCCAAGTTCGCAAGAGAGAAAAAATGGTGGCGGACAAGACAGAGGAAAACTGGGTCTTGATAAGATGGGTTTGTGATGGGGGTAAAGGTGAGAAGATGGTGGTGAGAAGATTGGTTGGTGATGGAGGATGTGGTGGGGCGTAGTAAAGATAGAATTACAATGTGTAGAAGAAACATTTTGAGTGTATAGCCGAGAGTATAGAGATATGATTTGTAACCTTTTGAAAGTTTGGTAAACATGAAATGGTATGTGACAAATATGAATGGGGAATGGGATTTCTCCAGTAGAGTATTGGGAGAGAAGATCAAAGGTAGAGGTTTAGAAGGAATTGTGGATTATGGTAATGACGATCATAACAAGAGATAATTGGTTATATTTTATTGATGTGTGCAGGTGTTTTGGTGAGGTGGTACCAAGATGGACAAATCTGGATTTGCACCCATTATGAGTTGGCAAGAGGTCAAACCGGAACTATTTGTAAGTAGAGTCAGTTAGGATATATGATCTACCATCTACAACCTTCCATTTACATCACACGGCCCTAAAGTTCACTCCCGTGTCTGCTATCTCTTTCTCTACTTCCGCAGTACCACAATACAATTTTCTCTGACAAACTATCCCTAAGAGAACCCACATTACCCAGTATCTCCCATCTACAATAACCACCATCAATAAAGCCATATCCTCACACTTTAATACCCCCATTTGAAAAAAAACTGTGGGAAATCCAGCCCCCTCCACTAGATAAACTCATAGATACTCTTGATGACGCGAAACTCACACCATACAACCCCCACCAAACAAAGAACAGGAAATTTGCTCATTCCCCGAATCCCATTGGGATGCTCCGTTTTTCTGGGCTTCGGTCATTTTCCTGGTCTTCCTGCCACAGTCAAATATCCACTACTGTTTTCTTTTTCAAGACTCTTCTTAGTAAGCACACCTTTTCTTAGTTAGGTTTCCTTTCTTTATCCTGCCACCACAACATAGCAACCACCATGTCTACCGAAAACAAACCAAAGCCCTGCTGTGTCTGTATCGACCAACGTAAGGAAAGAGATGCCTGCCTCTTGCGCTACGATATAGAATCCGGCAAATGTGATGCTATTATTAAACAGTACACCGACTGTATGAAGTCGTATGGCTTTACACCAAATGAAGTGCAGAAATAACCAAACCAACTTGAATGTGCTCCTTTTTTAGAACATTGTGTATAGACTTGTAAATAGATCAATGTACCTATATATTTATGCGTTCTATCTACCCTTTGGATTATTATTAGATATTTCTAAACACTACTGTTCTCTATTAATCATTAATCATGGACTCGTGGATCCGTAGCTCTTGGACGAGTCGGCACCGCTGTTAATAAGTGTGTGTGTGCCACTACTTTCTAGACCATGGGTCCTGGCCGGTGTTTGTTCATGCTCATACTCATAGTCCCCACTGGCATACTCCTCTTCATTCAATATCTCGGCAATCTCCTGACGGAGCACACTATCAGTCTCATCTCGGAAGTTTGGATGCTCGAGCTTGATTCGCTTGTTGGCATTCAGCCAGAGCTGGTTTCGGATAAAGTTATCAATCAAAATCAACTGCAAACAATTCATAAATATCGGCACCACAAACATAACCACAAAGATCTCCACTTCCTCGGGGAACTTGTCTAGCCACACTAGTAAGATATGGCTGGTTATCCATAGCAACTGGCGCTCAAAGCACTCAACAACACCAAATAAAATGAATTTGGTAATCATTAGCGATGTGAAGTATACTCCCAACTGTTTCAAGTACGCTGTGGTGGATGGATGATTAGGATCAGGCCCATACTCGCCGGATTCAATTTGCGTGATATGGAGGTTCTTCTTACAAATACGATTCACCAACTTAAATACCAAGTATAAGACATAGACACCAATGGTGCAATCAAACACAATACTCAAAAAGTACCAGTCACAGGGATTATCCCCATCGCCGTCATCGCCTCCGGTATCGCCAAACACGGTGAATTCGTCGTCTTTGCTGCTTTTCGCCACTGAAAGAATGACATTAAAAATGTGTACTCCAAATGCACCAATAAGTTGTTTCAGAACATCGAAAAACCACACTGGCCAGGTCCTTCGGATGGGGTACTCGTAAAACCGTTTGATAATTAACGACGAGAGACAAAGAAGACCAAGGAATGCTTGGGTGATGAGAGAAAACGTGCCGATAAGTTCACATTTGCCATCATCTTCGCCTGGGGGAGTTATAGGCGTGGGGCGAGTGAACGAGGCTGGTCCCACTGCAGCGAGTATAAGTGATGGGAGCAAAGAGGTGATGGTTGATTGCGAACATAGAAACATGCTATTGCTGGTTTACAAGATAGGTAGTATAGGGCCTGTATGTATACAAGTTAGTCCTGGTGGTGGGTGTGCACTAATGCGAGCAATGAAGGGAAAAGGGAGCGGTTTTGGGGCGGTTTTGGGGCGTTTATTAGTATAGGAAGCCGTTCTCTACTAAGCGAATGTAACCTTATAAACTCAAGATCCCCCAAAAAATGCTGATGCGTACGAAGAGGGTTGGTGGTCTGGTAATAAGTATACCCAGTATGGGTTTTATGGTTGCTTCTTATAGACGTCTTTTCCTGCCAGTTGGTGGTATCACAAAAACGTGCTACAGTGCTGGAAAAGGGGGAAAGGAAGGAGGAGAAGGCAAAACACAATACTGAACATCAACTAGTGACTACATATATATCCTTGCCAATAGGAGGGGAGGGGGGACGGGGACCAACGTGAATCTGGGAACTGTCACGTGATCGACACGTGATTTTCTCCAAGTATGGCATGGATAGGTTATCATCATCAGTAGTATATACATTGATGGTTTCTCTTTTTGCTAGTTGTGTGGGACTGGGGCAAATCGTGCCTTGGATCTATTTCCTTGGTAATGCCAAAATATAGACTACAAGTATTTATAACCACAAATGGTTTTCTATTGCCTTATGTCTATTCAATCTTGACAAATTCTCTCTCTCTCTCTCCCTGTCTTTGTATGTCAGTAGCCATCTTAAACTCTTGAGTTTCTTCCAATCTAGTCCTTTTGGAAGTCAACCTCTTCATCTTCTTTGCCACGGCTAAACAACCCCCCCTTCCTCCCCACCTCCTCCAATGGCAACTAAAATTAAATTAGATAAAAAACAGCTTAAACAAAATAACTAACTGGAAAACAAACAATGCTTAAGTCAGAGGTATAATATATAAATATGTATAATAAAACCATCACCCGAGTTCCCTCGTTATTTTCTTCTTCTTCTTCTTCTTCTCATCTCCACACAACCAGCAATCACCCAAAGTACCGTTTGGCAAATCCCTTGGCCTGTCCCATCAAGTTTCTATTTTCGTCCAATTGCGGAGACGAACTCCGGATCCCGTTCTTATCAGCCACTTGGCTGAGCGAGTCGTACGTTCGCCCACTAAACAGGTCGTCATTGTCGTCACTATCGTCGCTATCGTCATCAAATAAAAATGCACCTTTTCCAGCATTGACGCTCGGTAAAACGCTGGGACTGGCACTAGTGGTGGTGTTACTATTGGTCTTGAATAGGGCACTCTCAGAAGTGGTTTGCGGGGGTACCGGTGACGATTTTCGCGATGTGTTAGATAACGTTCTCGTTAGCGTCGAATCAGTACCCAAAGACACCGTGCCCGGTGCCAACGGTTTGGGGTTAAAAAACTGCTGTGCCAACCCGCTATCGTGGTCCTTGGACGACATGCTGGAGTTGCCAAAGAACAGCTGAGAAAGAGAGTTGGAGCTGGTGGGTTGTTTGGAGAGTGACGTGGATGAGTGGCGGGGGTTGATTTTTGTTATTGGCGCATCGACGGGTTCTGGTTCGTGTTCAAACGCTGACGGGAAATGATTGGCTGGGGTATTGGTATTGGTGGTGGTGGTGGTACTACTGCTACTGGTACCAGGACCGACAACAGAAGAGGTAGTTTGGAACACCAGCTCGGCAAGGGCTTGGCTGGACCGTCTGGTCCCGATAGAGAGTCCCTGTTCATCGTCAGAATCCTCGGAATCGCTCAAATGGAACGGAGATTGGTCGGGAATAACCACAGGAACTGATACCGATGGAGGAACGTGACTACTAACAGGGACGGCCACGTGACCATATAATGGACTCGTCATATTATCGGAAAAGCCAACACTAGCACTTACCAACTGTGGACTAATCACCAGTACGTCTTCGTTCTCAATCACCTCATAGTCAAAGTTAGACCCGACATTCAAGTTTTCCGGTACATCCACGACATCGGCAGACTTAAAGTTGGCCCCATAGATCGCATGGTTAGGGTCTACAGTATACACGGTGTTATAATCATAGTAGTAATCATAACCTCGGCTGATGTCGTTGTTGACGTTATGGGAGAGACTAGACGTGTAGGGGTTTTCCTCGTCGCTCTCTTCGTCACTAGAGCCGTAGTTCAAGTGGGTTGACGGTAATAAGTGGATGGTTTTGTAGGTTTTTGTGGTGGTTTTCTCGGTGTTATCGGGGTTTTCATCCGGTCTTTTAGCATCTCCACTGCTACCACCACCACCACCAATACCACCACCGCTCTTACTCTGTCCCAACACCACCGGGTTACTAGAATTCGACTTCACTTTAATAAAGAACCCACCCTCATCGTCCTCATCCTCATCCTCAAGACTGTCAAACTCATCATCAAGCGTATACAAGTGGCTTTTGGTACTCTTGGCGTACTCATCGTTATCGTAGTAGTAACTGGCCACCTCCTGGTCGTAGTACCTGTCCACGTCATCGTCATAGTCGTCATAGTCGTAATCGTTATACTGGCCTTGATCATTGTAGTTATAGCTGTAGTTATATTCGTCATTACCGTCTTCACCATGGTGGTGGTGGTCACGGTCATCATACTCGCCATCGGTGTTATCGCTGTAGTTATTTATGGCGATGCACTGTTGTACCTCATCGTTGAAGTGGATGTGTCTTTGTGGTTTTTCCGGGATGGTGGGGATTCGGTCAAGCAGCTCCATCGGAGATAAGACACGGGGTACCAGAGCCGGAGATAACGAGGACTGGTCGGCGGTTTCGACGTGGTCAACAGAAAGCGAGTGGTCACCATGATCACCACCACCACTGTCATTCTCAAGCGTTTCCATAGGAACGGTTTCCGGTGACGGGGCAAACACCGTACTTTCAAGGTCGGTTCCGGTATTTCCTGGGCTGGGCGTATTCAACAACTTCTGGAGTTCCGTCACCTTCGTGTTCCCTGGTGCCGTAGTGGTGTTCTCATACTGTTTATTCAATTTGGCCAGGATGACGTCATAGTCATAAAAGTCCGCTTGTCCGCCGTGCTTTTCCAGAATCTTCTGCTGCTTCTGGTGGGCCATTTGCTTCTGGTGTCTCACTTCCTGCTGCTGACGTAATAGGTTCTCTCGTTGTTTCTGGTACACTTTATTGGTGGCCAACTGTAGCTTGAGGAGGTTAGAGTGACTAATCATGGACTCCTGGACGGTTCTACGTTTGAGAATGGGTTTGGGGGTAGGGAGGGGTGATGACTTTGTTTTGGAGAGTTGGAGGTCTCCAGCAACCGCATTGCTGGCGGTGGTATCCTCACAAAGATGGGATTGGTGTGGGGGTTGATTTTGGGGTTGAAGAGATGGTGTCGATGGCGTGGACCGGTGTTGGTTATACTGGTAATGATCATCATCATCATTCAAAATCGGACCGTATAACCACGTGACGTCACTATCTTTGGACCAGTTGACAACTTCCGGGCTGATGGTTTTCAAGTTGGACCTTCGTTGTGCCCACGTGCGCCACAGGGCATTTTCCAACCGGGCGGCATTGGCCACGTCGTTCTTCTTCAGGATCACGTATCGCCACGACTTGGATATGTCGGACACGTCCCATTGGTACGACAAGTAGTCTACGTGGCGGGATGGTTCGATGGTTACGTCGGTGTCGTCGTGGGGGAGCAAGTCTGGAGATTGTAAGAGGGCAGCTGCCGATGAGGGGGTGGGGGATGCTACTGGTGATGGCGATGGGGAGTTGGAGGTGGGGATTGCTACGGTGATGGCGGGACGGGTTTCTGTGTCGATGGGGGTCGTGTTGGGGGTGTCCTGGAGGGTGTCCTGGAGGGTTTTGGGGGTATCCAGATGGTTGTAATAGGATATGGTGGGGGTGGGGTGAGCTTCGTTGCTGGTTGACGAACATGAGGTGGAACTTAGCTGGGTACTGGTGGTGGTGGTGGAACTTAGCTGGGTACTGGTGGTGGTGGCGGCTTTGCTATCGGTGGTGGTGGATGAAGCTGTGCTTTCAGCCAACTTTTCCGGGATGAACTCGTCCAACACACCTAACGATCTGGTTCGCTTTAACTTGAAGGTTGTGTTTTCAAAGTGCTCGTCGTCTTGGGCGTCGATGTGCTGGGAGGTGGTGGCACCGCCTGAGAATACTTCACCGGGTATAGACATGGGTAGGGGGTAGTTGGAGGTTATTTGGGGGTGCTTTGGGGGTTCTTTGGTGTAGATGGCAATGGCGTAATTATATATGCCGTGGATGGATTACGTAACGTGGACGAATACACCCAGTAAAGCCAATACAAGGTACACCGGATTACGGAAAAAATGCAATGGATGGGATTAGTAGGTGGAGGGGGATAATAGTTGGTGTGGATGTTATAGTGGTAGTTATAGTTGGTGTGGTAGTTGTCGTTGTAGTTGTCGTTGTAGTTGTCGTTGTAGTTGTCGTTGTAGTTGTCGTTGTAGTGGTAGTTGTAGTGGTAGTTGTAATGGTACTCGTCGTTGTAATAGTGCTTGTCGTTGTTCTACTCCTTCTAGTAGTTCCAGTGCCGCTAATCGTTATGGAAGTTGTACTTGTTCTGGTTGTTCCAGCGGTACTATTCGCTCCAACTGTAATCACTCTTATCAGCACTTGTCTCAGTCAACAACGATGCCTTTCTCAAACTATTCACCTCAAACAATCAAAAACAATATGCCAACGTGCAAAATGGCAATAGCAGAAGTGTGGGGACTGTGGGTGGTTAAGAAAAGATGACAAGAAAGACAGAAAATGAATTTGTCCGAGAAGAAGTCAAAAAAAAAACAAACAAGGGGAAATATTTACTATGGCGTATACAAAGAGCCACCTAGAGGAAAATTGCTTAGAACTTGTGCTGGTGCGATGATTTTTGTTTGTGCGACTTTTATTATAGCCAGGCGGTGTTGGTGGTGGTGGTGTGGGAGAGTAAGTGATAGCAAGTTATTTTTTTTTTTTTATATTTTTTTTTTGTTACAACAATGCAGAAATTTGAATGACAGTCATAGCCGGGTAGAGTGAGAGAGTGAGAGAAAGAAGGAAAATGGAGAAGGTATGGAAGGTTGATGATTTAAAGTATATTTTAGAGTACAATGGTAATCTGCAACTTGGAAAGATAGTGAGAATTAGAGAATGGGTGAATATTGGTAATGGGAAAGCTGGATAAGGGGGGAAGCGAGACACAGAGAGAGAGAGAGCTTGAATTGGTTTTCTTGTTCATTTAATTAGAGTTTTGGTAGTAGCATTTTCGTTCTATACAAAGTTTTTTTTTTTTTTTCTTTTTTTCTTTTTTTTTTTTTTTTTTCGGGAAAACCTTTTTGGTGGGGAAAGGCTCTTCTCAGCCTAGAAGCCAGCAACTTGTTTCTCAGAAAAGTAGTACAGATACAAATAAAGGAAGGGGGTTTGTTAGAGAAACGAGTCATGGTTGGCGTGTAGAGGGGCAGAATAGGTAATTGGTGAAGTATGGATATTGGGATCTTTGTTGGTGGCATCTTTTTCTTTCTGCTGTGGAGTAAATTTCACATCTAGATTAACAACTATTACGTAATTGGATCTGCGTAGACTGGGTTGCTGGGAGGGTCATCTGTAGCACACGCCGCTCCCGGGTCCATTCTACATGTACTGACAGTAACCCACTAGAACCAAGGAAAAAGAACGGAAAATACCCAAACAATATACCGTTGGCTATCCCACAAGGGGACTAGTAGAAATCGTATTTCCCAACTAACTCAGGGTTGACACAAACAGATTGCCCACCGGGTCTGGTTGAACAATAGGAGAAGTACATGCACACATACACACACACACGCACACACATAGTAAACAATAGGAGTACCCGACGGTTGTTACTCGTGAAACCTCGGCTCCGTCTTTTCGCAGTCCTAATTATTTTTTGCCGTTCGCATCTATTCTCCAGTTCTCACCACAGATGGAACTCCCATTATCCCAATCACTCCTTCTCCCCTCCCCCCTCCTCCTCGCTATATAGTGTGATTAACCAAGTGGCTGTTTCGCATAGACTGCCCATTCAATTGACTATAATTCCCCCTTGTGTAAAATAAGAACAAAGAGTAGGACTCATACACACACACACACCCCATTGAAAACCCCCAAATACGTTGACTCAACGGAGAAAATCCCATTTTGGAAAAAAAAAAGAAAAAAGAAAGAAAAGAAAAAAAAAAAAAAAAAAAAAAAAAAAAAAAAAAAAAAAAAAAAAAAAAAAAAAAAAAAAAAAAAAAAAAAAAGAAGAAAAAATCAGTCTCCACTCTTTCTCCCCCACAACGTTAATGTCGGGATTCTTTTCCTCTTTGTTACAGTATAGGTTGATGTGCTGCCCTCATACCTAATGCCAAAGTAGAGTTGGTGCATTACTGGTGTGCGACCAGTATATACGGTTTCGGCTTAAAGGATCCCGATCCCGGCATTACTCGACTCGGATAAATTCTCGAAACTAGTTTCTTTTTTTATTCTCTCTCGTTTGTTATATCATTGTATGGGTAACGGGAAAGTCCGGGACAACTCGGACAAAGTACGTCCGGACAATTACATGGGAACACAAAACAACTGGCTCAGGAAACCATTCTGGTATTAGGGCTTGCTGCAGTCACATGGTGTGTTTAAACCGGCCAGTATATTCTGCTCTTCTCTCGGTGACACGTCGGAGTTGCCCCGTTGTAACTACTCCTCGAGAAAAGTCAAAAAAAAAAAAAAATAACCACTCTCAACTCATTCACCTTGGTGGTGCATCTTAATGTACTCGGCTGTGATTGTAGTTATAGTGGTTATTTTACATTCCTGCGATCTCCAGGGAAGGGTCGCTTGTGGCTGAATGACAGATGTTGACGTTTAGTGAGAGCATGACTTGTTTCAAATGACCTGTTTCTCTCTAGACTCTTCCGCCAGGTTAACCTAAGAAATGCCCAGCTCGTCTTGCGTTAATCTGGTTCCTCTATGACACCCTCCCCATCATTTATATGGGTGGGGTAAACGGTTTTGTGAGGGGCTGTTTTCGGAAAAAAGGCCATCCTGAAAATAGCTGCAAAAACAAAAAAAAGAAAGAAAAAAAATCTGGATAAATAATCGTTGCAGCCAGACAGTTCTACCTCTTGAATGGATTCACTTTTCAAGTCTCCTTGTAGTTTGGTTCTTCTTGTAAAGCGGGTCGTTTGTGCACCTGACCCGGTTTACAACTTCCATGAAAAGCCAGCTTTTGAGATGCAATTACGACTCTTCAGAATTGGGATTGCCTGTGTCGAAAGGAACCGCTCAAAATTTCCGTGGACTGGCCTCCCCCCACGGCACATCTCTCTAATGAACTGAAGGTAATATTAAATTTAGATGCACGTATATACACACCGGAGGAATTAAATAACAAAGAGTTGAATAGTCTATAAATCCCAACATAAAAAGAGCTCCCCACCCCCAGCCCCCCCTCCTTATCCTCTAGATGTCCGTCAAACAAACTTCGGGGAACTCAATCTCTTCACCTTGGCGGCCACCAGCAAACTTCTGCTTGCAACCCCAGCTCTTGATGGGGAACCACCAGTACCCAAGGGCCCAGATCATGTAAATGGCAAAGACAACCGCAAAGTAGTTCATCGTCCCGCCAGTCACCGGCATGACTGCTGGGAAACTGAAAAAAACAAACGCAAAAATCGTGTAGGCAATAACCACCCAGTTGCAGAACAAACCAAACTTGCCGCACCAGAAGGGACCGTGCTTGATGTTGTCTCGGCCCCGGTACAACAAACACACGCAAAACACCATATACGACCCCAAAATCAAGGTAATGGTACCGACAATCATCGAGTTGAACCCAGCATCGGTGACTAAGAAAATGACCCCGCAAAGCATCACCCAAAAGGTTGAGAAGATGTGTGCATTAAGGGGAATCCCTAATTTCGGATCAACAATCGACAAGTACTTGGACAAGGGTAACCCGTTGTCTCTGGCAAAACTCCAGCAGATTCTCGTTTGCCAGGTGTGGCAGGCAATGGTGCACCCTGACGCAGTAAGGAAAACCAAAAACCCAAGACACAACGCACCTGCCTTGTTTCTGAGCGCCTGGTAGAAGATATCCAAAATGGGCAAACCAGTTTGGGAGGTGTAAATGGCATTCAAGTCGCTAACCGAGAAAAACATGGCAATGGAGTAGGTGAAGGCGGTAATAAACCCAATGGTTACCGTGGACAACACTGCTTTGGGGATATCGGTTCTGGGCTGGTTGGTTTCTTCCGACAAGTGGGTGACACTATCCAAACACGAAAACGACCACGCGGGGTTGATTAACCCGACAATAAAGGCAATGCCCGATGACGACCACCCGGTTTCGTTGTTGAACTGCACAAACACAAAGTGGGCCGACTGGAATCGACCCCGAGAGCAAACCAACACCGTAATCAAAATCACCGCATACGAAAACAACGACACGTATAACGACCCCGTGCCTAGATAGGGAAGCATCTTGCCCCAGGTATTGAAGAAGAACAAGACAATGGTGATGATTTCGTAGATGATAAACAACTGCCATTTCTGCGTCACGTGATCGGGGTGCTGCAAGCTCCAGAAACCCATAATTTGGTACGCCAAGGCAACCGACATCGACGCCGAGGTGAAGATAGCCCCGGCCCACGACATGGACCCACAAAGATAGGCCAAAAACGACGAGTACTTCTTAGGAGCCAAAACACGAGTCCACACATACTGTCCCCCCGCCGATGGGATCGCCGACGACATCTCGCCTAGCGTGACAGCAATAGCGTAGGAAATAATCGCAACAATCAAAATACCGTACACGGTCAACATGGGACCACCAGAGCTGATCCCTGTGGCCAAGGAAGACGAAATCCCCAACCACGAATTGGTTAACCCAAACCCAATACAAATGATGGAATAGGTGGAGAAATTACGTTTTAAAGTCCCACCGGCGTGGTGGACTCTATCAAGAGAAGCAGACTCTTCGTTATCGGTGAAGTGTTTTTTCTCTGCGTCTGGGAACGACGCAGAGTCAAACACTTCATTACTGGCAACCTTTTCACTTTCCATGACTGTTGCTGCTATTATCTCGTTATACCCTATAAAAAAGTTTACCTGATGGAGGATACAAACCAGAAACAATGAAAAGATAGTAAAAGCCCTTCTCTTGAATAAACCGAAAAAAAAAATTGAAAAAGAAAAAAAAAAACAGGTGGGAACGTTACATGCTTTATAGTTGTTGTTACAGTGAAATATTTTTGCTTTCCATTATGGTTGTGATGGGAAACAGTATGATAATGAAGATTATTGGTAGAGCGATGGTTTATCTGGGATTTATCACGGCGAAAGAAAATTTTTTTTTTTTAATTTTCAATTGTCTGCATTAAAAAATATTCCTCATTTAGTCTTTTGTGCACATCTGCGTAATGGAGTAAAGTACAAGAGGGTGGGCATCTCTTCAATAAAACTGCCACCAGGAAGTTGGGTGGTGAGGACTATGAGCTTGCGGCAACTGGATTACACTTCTGGACGGTGTCAAACCCGTGATGTAAGTTTAATCGGGGTTGTTGTGGGTGAAATTTGTACGAGTAATGCCCAGAAGAAAAACGCTGAGTGTCAACGGTTGTTTATTTCTTGGTTGGCTAGTCCCTAAAACAAAGACAAATGCCCTTCGGCACTCTCTCCCAACGGCGACGATCTGGGTATGGTAATGGTTAACGTTTGCAGACAATTGCAGCCCTGGTGTTCGATGTTTCCTGGCTTTGACAAGGCGTTTTTCCGGAAATCTGGTGGACTTTTTCTTTTTTTTTTTGTTGGCGGGTTTCCTGGCCAATTTATCCCTTCTTACGTAGATCGTTCCGTGGGTAAGATCAACAAACTAGCGGTGGCCGATAGAGCAGTCTATAGGGCCACGCGACGGTAATTCCCGATTTGGGGGGCTTTTTAGTTTATTCCCCATTTTTTTGTGGTGCCCATTCTCCCACTATAACTTGTCGCCATTGTTTGTATTTACTCTGCATGTGATTTGTCGCATTTACGAATTGGCGTTGCCTGGGCAACCATTATCGCATATACGAAACGAGTGGAAAAGCCTATGTGTATACTACTTTGGGGAAGGTTTGGTTAGTGCCGGCTTCTCGTGCCAACGTTCCGCCTCTCGTGATGCTCTGCAGTTGTGGCAGCCGTGTACGGGTAAACGATGGAACGAGTTTATTGTCGAGCATGGAAGGAAAATTGCCATTTATTACATCGTTTTGTGTTCCAAAAGACCCGGAAGGTTGTTCCTATGGGGAAAAGTCACATCGAGAAAGCTGTGCAAAGACACCAGGCCACAGACAGAGTGCAAAGCTTTCTAATGTGGAGTTATCATGCTACAGAGATACAAGGTTTCATCGCAACGTGTACCCACATACACGGCAAGGCTATTTAGCCGGGGACTTTTCGGAGATGTTCCATCGAAATCAACCAAGCCCATAACCCCTAATCCAGAAGGAACTAACGATGGAGAAATCTTACAGAATTCAGTTTACACTGCTAGCCGCGGGGGGGCACCAAAAACAGTGCCCAACAGTCGACAATACTGCCAACTGTCAGTCACAACACAATTTACATCTACAATAAAACTACAAATATATGGATCCACTGACACCTCTCTTTCATCATTAACACTCCAGACAGGTTCTTAAAAGATACAAAAAAAAAAACATTATTCTCTCCATCAACACATCGCATTTGATAAATGATTGACACGACATCATGCCACCTGGACGAACACAGACCACCAAGAACTGGCAGCCCTAAGTGCTCTCAGCAGCACAAATATCCATTACAATGCACTGTCTACGTGATGGATTACTTTTGGACAAAGTTAATGAAGAAAAGAAAGGAATAAAAACGCAATGAAAAAAAAATCCCCCCTACCAAGCGATGATGTCTTTTATATGGCGTGTGGTGAATGTGCGGGTAACTTTTGTATGCGTTGACTATGAAGTTTTTTTTTGTTTTTTTTTTTTTCAGGCTTCCTCGCTCTGGTTTGGGGCCTCTTCACATCAAACAGGTTCCGAGTACTTGGACTGCTGTTTACACTATTACATAGGTTTGTAGTTGTTGCGAAATATAAAGTTATATTGCATTCATTTCAATGTCGTCGTTATTTGGTGGACTGCAATCAACTCCTCTGGCAACGGGATCGCTGTTTTCCTTTGGCCAGAAACCTGCGACTGGTTCTCAACAAACAACCTCGGTTCCAGGATTCACCAGTAACTCATCGGGTGCTCCTACTAGTAATTCTTCGGCTGCAGTTGGTGGTGCAGTAGGTGGTGCAGTTGGTGGTGCCTCGGCCGCTTTACCCCCATTTATAAACGCCACCTCCAGTTCTAAGCTATTGCAGGAATTGTTGGAATCAGCCAACAACTTGCCGAAAAGGACCGAAAATGCCGAACTCGGGTCAATTCATCTCACCTTGAATGAGTTGCAGCGTAAATCGCAACAACTAAGAAAGCAAGATGGTAATAAAGATGGTAGTTATACTAAGGCGCATTACTTATTGGCTGGTAGTGGTATTAGTGCTGAAGAAATTGAAAATGATTTAAATGCAATCCACGTTCCTGTAGCTGGTTCTGCTGCTGCTGCTGCTGCTTCTGCTGCTGCAACTGCCGGTGCTTCGCCAGTTATTAGTATTCCCGGTGTATCTAGTTCCTCGGCCAGCATTGAAAACTACTTAAATGCCAAAAAAGACGAAAACATTCTAAACACCATCGAGCAGTCACTTGCGTTGGCATCAAAAGACTTTGATAACTTCATCAACGCCAATATCTCGATTGACTGGAAAGTGAGACGCGACGAGTTGAGAAAATCCGTAGGATTAAAGTATAATGCCACCAACAACGATGAAGTGGCGAAAAAGTCCTTTGTATGGAAAACCAACTCGTCTGCCGGTAATATCTTGAGCCCTTTATCCAGTTCCGTATCAGGATCAGGGCTCCAGAACAGTAGGGGTACAACTAGACAGTTAACAAGGGAGAAATTTGAAAACCACGCCAAAATAATCTACTCGTTAAACGAGGCCCGCTTGAATAAGACCAGTTTCCCATTGTGCTTAAATTTCAAGGAATTGAATAAACTCCAAAACGACCTCAAGTCGAAGCAAGTGTCGGGGATTTGGAAAATCTTGATCCGGTTGACCGACGAGAAGCTCGCCAAAACGAGCCAGGAACAGAAATTCCTCAATGCTTCCACCAATGAACTAAATGGTACCATCGTCAACAATAGTAAGGCCTATTTGGAACAAGAATTCCACGACTATATCGAAGAGCTTTACCTTAAAGATAGTAGCAAGGATAGTGCATTCCTCCCCCCATCTAACTTGAATATGATTTCTTACTTTATCCATAAAATCGTCCTCAAGAATGACCCCGAGTTGGTGCACAAAACTTTGCTAATTAATGGCACGCCAATTTGGGCATTAATCTTTTATCTTACTAGAGCTGGGTTGTATTATGACGCTGTCGAGTTGGTACTCCGTAATCGGGACTTGTTCCACAAGTTTGATAAGAATTTCCCGGTATACATTAAGAAGTACGTGCAAACTGAGTCTAGGTCGTTGCCGTCAGAGTTGCAGGAAAGATTGCACCTGGAATTTAACCAGCAGTTTCAGTTTGTCATCACCGACGGTGATTCCAGCATCGATTACGACCCGTATAAATATTCCGTGTATAAGATTATCGGGAAGTGTGATCTAAGCAAGAAATCATTGCCTCCAGCCATCAATCTAAGCATCGAGGATTGGCTATGGTTTCATTTGTCCATAATCAACGAGTATGGACACCAGCAGACTAGCGAGTCGTCCATGTCGTTGCTCTTTGAAAACTATGGATTGCTCCAGTTGCAGAATAAGGTTATCCAATTGGGCCCGAAGAGTTTTGTGTCCTCGTCGCCAAACACCTCCCTTTACCTCAGGACGTTGATCTTGGTGGGGCTCTACGAATTGGCGGTGCAGTACACATATGACCATATCAGCGAGTGCGATGCGGTGCATTTGGCCATTGGACTCACATATTATGGGTTGTTGAAGTGCTCGTCGTCCAAGAGCAACGCCGACGACAAATTGCTATCGGTGCATAATAACGAATACGAAATCAACTTTAGCCGGCTCCTTGGTTCGTATACGCGGAATTTCAAAATCAGCGACCCCAAAGTTGCTTGTCAGTACTTGATATTGATTGCTATGGCGCGGAGAAGCGGGGCGGCACATGGGGAAGAATCGCAGGAGGAAGTGGGTGTGTGCCACGAAGCGTTGCGCGAATTGATTTTGGTATCGCGCGAGTTTGGAATTCTTTTGGGAGAATTGGACCAGGTCAATGGCACCAAGGCCCCGGGGATATTGGAGAGTCAGCGCAGCTTGATTAAGTTGGACAATATTGACGAGTTTTACCACCAAATCATCGAAATCACCGCCACCAAGTGCTCCGACGAAGGGAGAATTTTTGATGCGTTGTTGTTGTATCAGTTGTGTTGTGAATACGATACCGTGGTTTCGTTGATTAACAAACTATTAGCGGAAATTATCGCCACCACCGACTTAAGTGAGCCGATTATTCGCTATGGCAACTACCTGGTTCTTTCGGCTGGGTACAGCACCGGAGAATCAAAAACCGAGGACACAATCGGTAATAATATCATCTTACTATCGCAGCATATTATGAAGATATTTGGTAATAACAGTGTCATCTTGGGCAAAATCTCCCAGCCGCGGAAACAAACCTGCGATTTGCTCTTGCTGATTATCAACATCCGCCAGTTATTCCTTGAGAAGAACTGGAGACAAGTGATTTCCCAAATCAATTCGTTGGACCTTATCCCCGCCAGCGATGTTGATGACATTATGAAAATTAGAACCACCAGTGAGTTGATTCAGAATAACGATTTGGACGACAATTTGGTTAAAGTTATCCCGTCGTTGTTGATTATGGTGATGACCAGCGTGTCCCACTTGAATTATGAAATCTTGACCAAGAGGTACCAGTCATTGGGAACCAACGAGAGGCACGAATTGAACCAGTGGAAACAGGTGGCTAAGAACTGTATGATTTACGCGGGTATGGTGCAATATAAAATGCCCCGAGAAACCTACAGTTTGTTGATTAACCTAGAGTCCCAGTTGTAGGATAGAGATATAGACTGTATATTTGAATAGTAATATGAGTATCTGTCTTGTGCAACGGATGGTATCTCCCTGTTATGCTTGGGTGGTTGGGGGCGGGGGCATTCCAGGTAATCGGGTTCTTTCGCGGGGCTCGGCCTCCTAATGTAGGCCGGAGGCTGCTGCGTGTCGAAATAGGCTTCTTTCTGTAGAATCAGCCGTATTCCCAGCTCATTGGTTGCCTACAATAACTGCAGGTCACGTGTCAGGGTCACATTTATCGGTGCCATTTTTTTTGACCGAAAATATGGAGGGTTGGCCGAGTGGTCTAAGGCGGTAGACTTAAGATCTACTGGACAGTGTCCGCGCGAGTTCGAACCTCGCATCCTTCACTATTTTTTCTTTTTTTTTTTATTTTTTTAGTACATTTTTTGCAGCCAGTGATATTTCTCCTGATCATACAATTCATATAAACAGATAGATAGGTAACTCAATAAATAAACAGAAAGGCTCCACTACCCGCTTATAGCTTAATTTCCGACCGCGCTACTATCCTCTCGAAGTCGGCTAGCTCGGACTCGGAGGTGCAGGAGCCCCCGCAAACCACAATCACCACAATATCATCTTCCTGTAAATGGCCAAATGCGTGGTAGAGGGCCTCGATTTTATTGTAGACTACGGAAAGGGCAGCACCGCAGGCGGGTTCAACCACCTTGTTAAACCCGTGGTAATAGTCGACGCACCCCCGCAAGGCATCCATGTCGTCAATCACCAATAACTGGGAGTTGATGTTTGATTTATCTTTGAAGTAGTGTAAGGATTGCTCTGTGGTGTTTGAACAGGCTAGAGAGGTGGCTAATGAATTCACCGACTCCAAGGTAATGATTTTGTCGGCCCTTAGGGTTAGGCTCATGGTGGGGGCCTGTTTGGTTTCGATTAAAAGAACGTCTCCCGACACACTATTCTTGGCCATACCTTGATAAATTCCGTTATACAACCCCCCTCCGCCAAACGAGCACACCATTCCTTTCAAGTGGCTGGTCTGGGCTGGGGTTAGCTGCTGGGCCACTTCGTCCACCAAAAAGGAGTGGCCTTCCCAAATTAAGGGGTTGTTGAAAGGGTGGCAGTAGATGGGATATGTGTCGTTGGTGTTGATGGAACCCATCAAGGTTTGCAAGTACTGGTCCGCCTCGTGGATGGAGTTCCCAAACAAAACGATTTCGGCGCCATATGACTTTAGTTTATCTTGTACAGATTTCTTGGAAATCACGGGGAGAACTACCGTGCATTGGACGCCATAGAAGTACGCCAGGTATCCGGCAGCCAACCCAGCATTGCCGCCACTCAGGGCAAACACATGGATCTTTTTAGTGGGGCAGTGTCTTCGGGCGTGGTCAACCTTTGTTTGTACCAAATGGCCAATCCCGCGCAACTTGAAGCTGCCGGAAGGCTGTTCCAATTCGTTTTTGAAGAATACTCTACAGGGGGGTTTAATGGGTAGTTTATTGGTGGCCTCGATTAAGGAGGTTTTCACGTAGGGGCTGGGTAACGTTTCTAGCTGCAAATTTAACGACATGTGCTGCAGAGGATAATAAAGGGGGGGGGGCGAGGCGTGAGAAAGGAGAGAGAAGGGGGAGAGCTGTAGGGGTCTGGCAGAGGAATATGGAGACGAAAATGCAGTTTATATATATATCTATATACCCAACTGGTCCTTGCGGTATATGCGTTTCACCAGGTCTGTGAGGCAATGATCAGAAAAAGAAATCCCTCAAAGACGGATACACGGAATAAACGGTCAAGGCCAACCCAACAAGGAACTGGCCATACCCTTTCCATTGTGACATGCCACGGCTTGATAGGCTTTAGTATGGCAAAAACGCCTGCAGAAAGGGAGAGGGGGGAGATGGAGGGAATTTGACTTCCCTTCAAATGGGGAGGACGGACAACCATGAATGCTTAGACCAGCTGGCTTTTTTCTTTTTTTTTTGGTGCTGAAGGAAGAGGAATCCCGATACTTTCCTGACTCGGTTGATACTTTCCTGACTCGGTCCTACCCTTTAGACTCGGTCCTACCTTTTAGACCGTTGTTGCCGTTTTGGAAACAGGGTCAGGGAGGGGAAAGAACAAGGGAGAGGAAAAAAAAATGCCTTACATTAGGCTCCGGGTTATGCTGCGGCTGTTCGCGGGGACAGGTGGGAGGTTTCGGGGTCTCGCGGGTCTCGGAACGTCCTAAATAGGTCCCAAGAGAGTGTTTATAAAGCGGGGGAAGAACTTTAAGTCGCCTTTATCAGATACAATAGTTGTTTTGGGGTTTCTTTTTTTTTTATTATGGCAGCCCAAGGCATGCAGCCCTCTGGGTTTTGTGCACAGCAAAAACACAACTCTGTGGTATGGCACCTAGCCCGCAGGGGAAGACCTTGTCTATGAATGGGGTTTATATAACATTTGTCTAGCCCTCTTGTGGGTTGTGTTATTGACATGGGAGAACGACGCTGTGGATAGACTGTTCAGGCTGTGTGCCGGCCTTCTTCCCACCTCTGGATCCAGGGAACAAATAAACTTTTTTGCACCCACGTTTGTGCTCTTTCACCATCACGTGGGAGCTGCATGCGAACCATATAAAACACACACGGTGTACATGGGTACACATGTCGTTGCTTTCCATCTATACATCACAACCCACCTCCAGCTCGAGTTGTCGGATCAGCGACGCAAAATCCCAATTAATTCGCTCTTGTTGCAGCCATTGCCGGTACACCCACGAGACCTTTGATGCCCCCATCGCCAATATTCATATCCAGGCCGTCCCACTACTTCTCCCTCGGGGTGGTTTGTAAAAGTATACAATTGGCATTATTATCTATTGCTTACTCGTTATTCAACCCGGGTCTATATACCCGAGCAACTCTCCTGGCCTTCTTCAAGTCGATACAATTGTCAGTGCTATTCTATACACTACAAATCCTACTATTCGCGATAATCAGTTCCCTAGTCCACGCCTGGCTCCCGAATAATACCACCACCGCCAGTCATGACCCAACCACAGGAAACTTGCTAAAGTTTTTCAACCCCATATACTTTCTCTTGGGCTTGTCCAACTTTATTCTCGCCAAGGAGTACCACACGTTGTTCTCGTCCAATCTACACCACCATAACCCAAACTATCACAGGACCTTTTCCGACTTGCCCCACCACCACCACCACTTATCCACTTCACTCCGGCATTCGCCCCATTTTAAATCTTTTCTCCTGCGTCATTGCCAATTCTACGTACTCTCGGCTCTCCTATTTGTCTTCTCCCTGGGGGTGGTGCCATACCCTAAACTGTCCACGGTTATACTAAGCTTTATATTCTGGAAAACCCTCGTGGATAATAAAATTGGCCCGGTAGAATCAACCGTTATTCTGGCGTTTCTAACCGCCGCATCCAACAACTATAGGTACAATCACGTGGTGACCAGCATCATTGTTGGCTACCACCAGTCGCGTAATCTCGCCCAGGATTTCCTTGTGCCCTACTTCAACCGAGTGTACTTCTCGGTCCAGGAACGGAAACAATGGATGGACTCACGGCAGAATGTGTTACTAGGAGTGGGGTTCACTTATCTAGCTCTATTTAACCTATTCCCCCAGGCAACTTGGGGGGGTTTCTACTGTATCGGGGTACACAATATAGGATATATAATTACAAAAATAACCTCATCACCCCCACCGCGCACTTCTAGTAGGGGTCGGGTGATGTCCCAGCAGCAAAGCTGGAGCATGGGAGAGTGCATGTGGGACGACCAGGAATTACTTTAATTCATAGGTCTTGTTTCCGGTTATATAGCAATACTTTACTGTAGTCAATAGTTCCTGAATCAACGGGCCCAACGTGGACTCTTGCGGGATTATATAGTGGAATTGACATAATTGGTCGCGGCTATTGTTCATTTGTAGTAATGGCAAATTGGATAATTTACATCCGCACCAGCCGTGGCCCGATACCGAAGATATATGCCCGTCTTCAGGGAGGGGATCTTCAGGGTGGATGGTGAAGGTTTCGGAGTAAAATTTGGTGCTGGTGGTGATTGTGCATTCAGGAGGAACAACCGAGGAGTCAAACTCGCTCACTCCCCATTGGCGTAATTGGCGGTAATTGGATATCAACAAATACTTGTCGAATTCGTTGGTGATGGATAACTTGTTCTCCTTGACGTATTGGAACACCAACAACTTCAAATAAACCATGATTTGGCGTTCTAGTTTGTCGAGGTATTGCCTGGTGGCGGTGATTATCTTGTCCAACTTTTCATTGGCTGTTTTCAACGCACTCATGGACATAAGTACCAATAGTGCTAAAGTATAGCGGTACTGTGCTTGGACCACGGCGTGATTATTGTTGAAGTGACGATGGAGCGCTTGGGGGAAAGTCAACCCAGCCATTTCAGCAACCAACTCCAACGCAGAGTCAACCAATTGGGCACTGATGAAGCCATCAACGCTGTCGACAAATGTCGTAAACCGAGTGGTTTTGTCGTGGTGGATGTTATCGGAGTAGATGGGCAAATGGGGGAAATTAACCATCCAATAGTCGACAATCTGGGCAAGCGAAGTCTTTCCCCTGGTTTTGGGTTTGGCAATATCTTCAATAGGCCCATCTAGTTTGAGTAATTGCAACTGAAACTCTAGTTGGGCCGAGGTTGTATAGGTGATGGCATTTTTCGTGGCCACCTTATACACCATACTGAAGATCCCGTTAGGTAGTTTCTTCAATCCGTGCAATAGAAACACCCCTTCTAGCCCAGAACTTCCACTTCCTCCCGCCTCATCGTCATCCGGTGAGGTTTCGTCATCGGGTACATCACCAGCATTCTCTAGCTGGTACATGGCGAGAGTTTTAGACACGTATGACGTTAGTGCCTTATCGGTTGTAGTTGTCTCCAATGCCCTGGTATCCACGCTAAACCTGACGGTTTCAAACGACCCATTTTCAAACGCAAGAATAATCGTTAGCAATGTATTGTTGACGATCCCCGTGGTTATAGATACGCAGGTGGAGTAGTTATCAAAGGTGGTGCTATAATCAGTCCCATCATTGAGGTCAATTACGAGTAATTTCCCAGTAATGGTGGCCAATAAATACGGACGGCTACCGATGGTTACATTCTCCACTTGGCTCACTTTGAACCGACTTGGTTTGTGCACAAGTACAGGATCGGAGATTGTCATCTGGCCATCTCCATATCCTAGTTTATACGTACACACGGCATTATCAGCAGTAATAAACGACAAGAAACTAACGCACTCATCGCCTACTCTAACCCATTCTGACCACTTTTGTTTTATCCCCCTAAACCCCGTCTTTACCGGGCCGGATGCTAGTTCCAACGTGAACAATTGTCTGTCAATCTTGTATATATAAATCGTGTCATTCCCGGTGAGTATACATAGGTAGTCACGTGTCTCGTCACCGGCATCAGCCTCGCTCAAGGAGAAGCCCTTTACTTTCAACTCAAATAGTTGCGTGGAAGTGACGAGGTACTGGTCATTGTTGGTTTCCACTTGTAGTTGGTGGGCCAAGACTGGGAACAAGTCGATTCTAAGCACGTAGTTGCTCATTTGGCTATTCTTCCTACCAAAAACCATCAATTCGCCAGTATTGTAGAGCACCACCACCAAACAGTCTCTGGTTACAGAGTCAATGGAAGTCCACTGGTGCTGGACTATAATGGGGTCATTAATATTAGCCAAATTTGTCGGCTCGTCACCAGACACCACCACCATACGGTTGAATTTCCCCAAGGGAACCTGGCGTAAATGATCATCGTCAAGGATAGTGGTTGTGTGGAAGAGCTGTTTCGGGTCAAGAACTGCGATATCGTTAACTAACTTGATGGTTTGTGGCTGAAGTAACGGCAATTTTGGTTCCAATAAGGTCAATTCCGAGTACGAGTTAACCAATAGTTGCGTATTTTCCGACCATTGAAGTGGGTCGTTTTGGGTCAACGCAAGGTCGATTCGTTGTAATTTATAACTTGTAATGAGCGACATACTGGTGGAGCAGGGGTAAACACACGTCTGGGGGGGGGGGGTGAGAGCACTTTGTTGGTGGTCTATTAATATTATTAAAAAAGGGAGGGGGAACAGTGAGGGATCCCAAATGGAGGTGATATTAATATAATACAATAAAAGCTGGTTTATATACTTAAACAGACACTTTAGTGGTGTTTTTGATGAGTCAATATGGACAATAGCCATATTAGTAACAGTCATATATTGCTTGGTGGAAAATTAAAAAAAATAAAAAATAAAAAAAAACCAATCACGTGGTGAAAGTCACATGGATGGATATCTAAGGAGTATACTCCCAAATATACTACTTATTTAATAGGTAAACCAGTTCTTGGCTGCGGAAGGGGGCGGTTCTAAATGTGGGTAACTCCCTGGGTAATCCCAAGAATGTATATATACACCATGTCAATCCCACTCTTCCTAACAGTGGACTAAGCTGGTATACCGATAGTCACATTACTAGTGGAAAAAAAAAATAATAATAGTATACATTCCCCCCAACTATTCAGGTCTACTTATCCATACTGAAGATTCGATAGGGAATGGGGGTGTAGCCGGTCTAAATGACTTCCAAGACAGTATACAACACGTCGCAATGTCTGGCCAGTTCCAGAAAAAGAGACACCACCTATAACCATCCGTACCAGCCGTACGATATCCAACTCCAGCTAATGGATGCCATATATGACACCATTGACAATAACTATAAAATTGGCATATTTGAAAGTCCTACCGGGACGGGGAAGACGCTTTCGGTTATTTGCTCAACCATGTCTTGGTTACGCAATTATAAGAAGAACAACACCTTCAGTGAACACCCAGAACAGGAGGAGGAGGAGGATAGTGACGATGAGCCGGGATGGGTGAAAGCTGCTTATAAGAAATCGATCCTCGCCCAGTCCAAGAGTAAGCACGTTGAATATGAACGACATTTGGACCAAGTGGAAATGGATCATCGCCAGAATATACGTCCGGTGCTGGAATTGGCTGAGAAACCTGTAAAGAGAATCAAGATGGATAAATCAACCCTGCAAGATGTGGGCGGAGAATTCTTGCCTGTCGACTACCATAGCGATTCGGAAACCGAGGATTTATCCATTGCCGATCAGAATCGCCAGGTTATGGGGGAAATAGATAAACTTATAAAGTCGCAACAACCAGGAAACGACGTACACTACACCAACGAGTGTCCCGTGAAAATATACTACACCTCACGGACCCATTCCCAGCTAAACCAATTCACCCACCAGTTGCAGTTAACTACGTTTGAGTCCTCGTTTGATAAAGTTCAGGAACGGACCAAGTACTTGCCATTGGGATCAAGAAACCAGTTATGCATCAATAAACCATTACGCCAGAAACATACCCATGAAAGCCTAAATGACGCTTGTCTTGATTTACAGAAACAAAACCCGGGCTGCGAATACTTGCCCAAGAGCCGCAACAACCTACAATCGGCGCTTTCACAGCAATTCGTTGACTTGAGCTTATCTGCAGTTAGAGACATTGAAGACTTGGCCCAATTGGGTACTGAACTATCGCTATGCCCGTACTATTCGGTTAGACTGGGTATAGACTTGACGGAAATAGTCTCTGTGCCTTACCAATCGATACTCCACCCCTCGACAAGAGATACCCTCAACTTGAGTATTAAGGACTCTATTATCGTTATTGATGAAGCCCATAACATTTTGGATACAATCACCTCATTATACTCTGTCTCGATCAATGTGGGACAGATGAATGCGTTGATTGCTGCCTTGAAACGATACTTGGCCAGGTTCATCAAGAGGCTAAACCCTGGTAACAGGATAAACCTCCTTAAACTCATCAAGGTGTGTCAATTGATTATCAAATTTATTGACACCAGTGACAAGAAGGGAAGGATCAAGCCCGGGAGTGAAATAGCTGTTAGTGATATCTTTAATGATAGCACGGGAGATTTGGTCAATATCCACAAATTGGATAAATTCTTGTCCAAATCCAAAATCGCCTACAAGATCGAATCGTACATGGACAAGGTGCGGCAAGAGTCTGCGGCTGTGTCGTCGTCGTCGTCGTCGACGCCGCTCTTGTTTGGGATTATAAAGTTCCTCAAAAGTCTAACCCACCCATCCCAAGAAGGAAAATTCTTCTGGGACAAACATGGTGATACCATTTCGGTGAATTATATGTTACTAGACCCAAGCGGGGTATTCCAGGACATTGTTGCCCAAGCAAAGTGTATTCTACTATGTGGGGGCACTATAGAACCGGTACTGGACTATTTGGACTACTTATTCCCCCAAGTTCCCCGAGATAAGATTAATGCATTCACCTGCGGTCATGTTATCCCTGCAGACAATCTAAAAGTGTTTCCAGTAGCATCGTTCAAAAGCCACCAATTTGAGTTTCTGTTTGAAACCAGAAATAACCCCACGCAGTTACATATACTCGGACAATTCATTCTCGGGTTATGTGAGCGGGTTCCCTTTGGGATGGTGGTTTTCTTTGCCAGTTACAAGTACCTCCATTATGTCGTGGACGTGTGGCGGAAATCAGGAACCCTAGTGCAGATGGAAAAGCACAAGGCTATATTCCAGGAACCAGCTGACCCGGGCCAGGTGGAAGCAACGCTTGCACTGTATTCCCAGGTTATAAATATGCACCAGGACGGGGCGCTTCTATTCTCGGTTGTGGGTGGGAAAATGTCGGAGGGAATAAATTTCTCCGATAATCTTGCCCGGGGGGTGGTTATGGTTGGGTTACCGTACCCCAACGCCGGTTCGGGAGAAATCATTTCCAAGCGCAACTATATCGAGTCGTCGGTGCTTGCCTCGGGAGGTACTCCCCAGGAGGCTCGTATGAAGTCCCATAATTACTACGAGAATTTGTGTATGCGGTCCATAAACCAGGCCATCGGGAGAAGTATTCGCCATATTAGTGACTACTCGGTGATTTATCTTATTGATAAGCGGTTCCAGTCCCCGCGAATCCAGTCGAAGCTAAGTAAATGGGTTCGAGACCGGCTACAACCGGCGGACGCTGCGGTATTACAAGAAACCCGCGAATTCTTTGTAAATAAATCGGTTGATGTAAATATCGGTGTCTCGGTATGACATGGTGGCCAAGTATTCGAGAACTGGGAAATGCACTGTGTAAATCTATGTAGTTTCAAAGTTACAATGTGACCAACCCTTCCTATTGCAATCGGCAAAAATTATGAGAATAATTCACAAAATTTCTTGCCAAATACTCCCCAATAGAAAACCAACCCCCACACGTGTCTCCAAATAACCTCCTCAGAGTGCTCAACACAACCCTCCTTGGTGACTACACTGGGTGTCCGAACCTTGCACCACCGAAACAGGACTGCCTCTGAGTGAAATGTACTCATTAGGGTGTGGAGCTTGCTAAAGAGTATCTTCCTAATTAGGAAATCAACGACCAAATTAAAAGAGCCCGAAAAAAAAAATTTTCAGCGAAAAGTCCGATATAGTGTAATGGCTATCACACGACACTCTCCATGTTGTGATCCGGGTTCGATTCCCGGTATCGGAGTTAAGTGGAGGAAAATACAAACATATTTTTTTCATGTTTGTGCTTTTTTAATTCGAGATCTACTTACACTAGCTTCGAACGACTACACCACGGGGGTCTAATTTTAACAAATAAGTCCGATATAGTGTAATGGCTATCACACGACACTCTCCATGTTGTGATCCGGGTTCGATTCCCGGTATCGGAGTACCAATATTTCTCACTTATTTCTTTTTTTGGAATTCTTTTTAATTCGGAGTTACCTGCACTAGTTATGAAGAACTACACCACGGGAGTCCCATTTCAACATCTAAATCCGATATAGTGTAATGGCTATCACACGACACTCTCCATGTTGTGATCCGGGTTCGATTCCCGGTATCGGAGTACATTGGCAAGCACAAGAGCTGGCCGTTACTTTTTCCTTTTTCTTTTTTGGTCCTAACAAGAGCCAGTTGGCCTTGTATACACCATACGCAAGGAATGTCTTCAATTCTATATATCTATTTCTAATAAGAGAAATAAACACTATGTATATATACACTTGAGAGCCCTCTAGTAGACCTCGTCATACCCCACTGGTTTCCGTTTTGGCTTCCAGTTGGATTTCACCAAATCAAAGTCCACTTTCATCCGGTCCAAAATGGTAAAGTACCGCTCCTTTTGTATATCAATGAGTTCTTGATGGGCATCCTCTTCCTCCTCGTCCCAGGTAAACCGGCCATACGATTTATCTTTTGCGATCCTGAGCGCTCTCTGTTCCTTGCCAAAGTCCGCACAAAACTGGACCGAGTTTTGTAGAGCACAAACTATATTGTCATTATTGAACCCGGCAAGCGAGACCCTGTCACCGTCGGGCCCGTTGGCGTTGGATACTTCCGGTATTTGCATCTTGGTTTTTAACTCCTTGGGGATCCGTTTCTTAGTCTTTGGCCGCCTAGACTTGGGACCAAGAAACAATGACTGGTCGGGAAAGTCCAACATGGCCTGTAGCAAGCCTTTGATATTGATTTTGTGGACCGTAAAGTCGCTGATCGACAATGACAACGTCAAGTAGTCATCGCACCTCCATTTCCCGTTCTTCTCCTTCATGGACTTGATGCTCCACGCCGAAACCCCGTTGGGGATCAACACGCTAGACTTCAGGCACACATTTGTCGGATCCTGGAGATCCCAGCTTATCACCTGCATGTTCAACGATAGAGACGAAGAAATATGGCTAATCTTGTAGTAGTCCCGGTAAACCACCTTTACCGCCTGGTTGGAGCCAAAGAGCGACTTACCTATAACCCCCACCTTGACCCTATCCTTCACCAAAACCACAAAATTCGGTCTATACATCACATTGCCACACCCGCAATTATCCAAATGGGCACGTGCAAACCCGATCCAGATCTCCCGGTTAGGCACAATAAATCGGCTCTCGTCCACCCCAGACGCCGCAAGAAGTTGATTCACATTCACCAACTGGGTACCCCCACGCAACGGACCAACTTCATTGAAAAGTTTCAAGTCGTCATTTTGTCTATAGTCGTACCCACACTCCCCTACTTTATCTCCCACCAAATTGCACTTGAGAATATCGAGATTCGCCCACCGGTATATAAAATGTACGTGAGAATCATACCCTTCCGACCGCCGCTCTTGCTCGCTAATAAACGGAGTCCAGTTTTTTTGATTCTTTATCCCCTTGGTGTTTCTGATCTTCAATTCCACCACCCGAGAATACAAGTTGTTGTCATACATAGGATTGCTAATGGCCTCGACATTCTCCTTCCCCCGCTGGAATTGCCAGGGCCAGCAAATAAACATGGATCGGAAAAAATCCGGCACCATTAGCACCCGAGTGTCTTCGTCGTCGTCAAAATCCACTAACTTTCGGTGATAGGCATTGAATACGATGAGGGGCTCCTCATAGCCATTTTTATTCTTCACCAAAATCAACCGAGGATCTTCCGGACCGTAGTACTTATTCCGGATATCATCATAATCGTGCCAGAACGGGATCGGTAAGAAGTACGGGAAGTTCAAAATCTTGAAGTTCTGCTGCTTGTTATCCCTCCGATCTCCAAGAGGTTTGAGACTGTTTGTCGGCACGAGCAATTTCGTGTTAACCAACTCCTTCCAGTACTTATCGTAGAGTTGGGCATACGTCAACGATATAATTGGTTGGTTTCTCGTTCCTGACGGGGCGTACAAGATCCGTGAGATCATATAGTGCACACCATACTGCTCAAGCCATACCGAGCTCCCGGCCAAACGGTACCAAAACCGATCAACCACATTCAATTTAAGCTGGAGCTTCAACTCTGGCAACACAAACGGTGCTAGCTCCCGGAAATACGGGTTGTTGCCGGATTCCATCTCCCGTAGCAAATCGGTAAGGATCTCTTGTAACGACACTTGCAATAGATCCGGGTGGCTCACCCCAATTTTGCTGGCTATCTTCAACTTGCTGTCGCATTGCTTCAAGTTGAGCCCTATCTCCTTATCGGAGCTAAACACCGTCATATTGGACCCTTTGTAATATGAGTGGAACTGGGAGTCGGTATGGTTCACCAGAACCGCTTGTATAAATTTGGGATAATTCAACTCCGCCTTGTTGAAAAACTGCTGGTGCAGATCCACAAATTTGTTGATATCATCTCCTTCTAGTGGTAGACTTCTGGGGAAGATAACTTGGTTTATGGTTATCTGGTGTTCTGGATGCAGTCCATAGGCAAATTTAAACCGGCCAATAACGCTAGATTTATTATATGGAAGCAACTGTATGACAAGCAAAGCAGCTAAGAATGCAAGTACCCAGAAGACTATTCGACGTTTTAGTCTTCTCATGAATTTCATTGTGTGTTACTATAGACTACTAGTGTCATTAATGCATATAGAGAATAAGGACCAACTCGCACAGTCATACAAAAACAAACCAAAAAAAAAAAAAAAACTCCTACCGCTTAAAGGTGGAGCCAAGAAATGACGCGCGCAATGGAAAGTGATGAGGAGGGGTGTGGGCCAGTAATGTTGGATCTGATAAGAAGTAGAAGAAAATATATACGATATCGAATTGGATAGCCAATATAAGGTCTAAGATCTAGTCAAGTACCTGTAGATAGAGAGATCGATGAATCGATATTAACAAGAGTACTCCTGATTGTCCCACCTCCCCCATGATTTGCATATCCAATTAAGTAGAAGGACCCTTGTTGATATATGTGCACGTGACTTGATAATATCTCCTTCTTCCCTCCTATTGCAATACATGCCTAGTAGTCTTTATTATCAAGTAAGATAATGATATTAGGGACTCCAAGTGGAGTAATAGATATATAAATATACTTATACACATGCGCTATTTGCTATATACTAGCGCTCCAGACCCAATGGGTTTAAGAGGGAACGAGAAACTTATCCTTAATTAGGTGGGAGTACTCCTGACAGAACTTATCGGATTCGTCTAGAGCACACTCAATGTTCTTACTACTGTGAACTAATTGCTGGTCCGTGGCAGGTCCAAATAATCTCCCGGGATCCAGTATTTGGTCCAACCAGAAAAGTTCCTGGAGAACTCCTCTCAAATGAACCAAATCTACGGTTTCATCACTTACAGATATAGAAAGGGTCAAGAGGTCGTCTGCTTCATTGTCAGCACTACTTATAACCCACTGGGAAATCCCCGCTGGCATTAAGACGTTAGGACCCTCTTCGCATATTTGGTCGGGCTTTTTTGGACTATACCCTTTAATAGGCACGTTGAGTGACATAAATGGAGACACGTATCTAACCTCATACTGGTCCTCTTCTAAAACTAGAACCACCAAGTTTGGCCTATACATGGCAACAGTACACCCGCAAGGGCTTAGACGAGCTCGGGCAAATCCTAGCCAAAGCTCCCGGGATGGGGGTATCTTGCTAACCACTTCTCGAATCGACTCAAACTGCCCACTATTCTCACTCAAAAGTTGATTGATATTGACCAACTCTGTACCGCCGCGGAATTTGCCAAATTTCCCATCTCGCTTGGGGACATTTTCGGGGTACTCTGTGCTGCATTGGACGCGTACCTGGTTCGGGGTGCTGGTTAAGGGACACTTTAGCACTTGCAAATTCTGCCAATCATAGACGAAATGTATGCTCTCGTCATAGCCAAGCTTAAGCCTATCTTGATAGTGGAGAAATGGGGTCCAGTTCTTCTGCGTCGATGGGGGATCCAGGCCCCTTCGTAACTCAACAATTCGATTGTAAAGTTTATTGGACGTTCCCCCCTGCTGGCTGTCACCAGCAAAGTCGGGCTTGTCCCATCGAAACTGCCATGGCCAACAAATAAACATCGACCGGAATGGGATACGCTTTACTTTGTTTGTCCCATTTGCATTATGGTGATCTTTGGAACTGGTGTACTTGGCATTGAACACCACCACCGGCTCTTCGTGGCCACCCCACTTCGACTGCACCAATATAAGCCGCGGATCTTCGGGCCCGTAGAAACCCCCTGATTCCAGGGCTTCAGTGGGGATGGGTAATATACAGGGGTACTCTAGTGCTCGGAAAATGCGTTCATCTTGTTGCCCAAGCACATCGTTTGAAGGTACAATCAATTGAACACGGGGGATCTCGTTCCAGGCCTCGTCAAAGACCTGGGCATATAAAAAGGAAAATATGGGCCTGTCTTTAACCCCCTGGGGAGAATATAGCACTCGAGAAACCATGAAATGTACGCCATAGCTCTTCAAGTATACTGAGCTGCCAAAGAACTGAAACCAGTGTTTGTGGGCAATTTCTTTCTTTACCTGCAACTGTATTAACGGCGCATGCTTCTGAAACTCCGCGAATAATTCCTTGTGGCTCAAGAACTCATCAATAAGGCGATATACGTCCGTGTGTTTCTCAACCTTGGACGAAACTCCAAACTCAAACGGACTGGTCAAGTTTGAGCACTCCATCGTGGGGGCGGATGGGGATTGAAACACCGATAATTGCTGCTGGGAATACTCCAAGTCCCACAAATACCATGTCCTACTCTCAATATCGTGTTTTGCATCGAAACCATTTTTGACCAAGGCATAGGTGCCGGTCGGAGGCAAGCTTCCAAACACCTCTTTGTAGTACTCAGTCAAGTTGTCTTGGACTTCCATCAGGAAATTGCTGGGGAATATAATCAACTTTTCGAGGCTGGCGTTGTTATTGTAGCTGCTTACTGGTTTGTACAGGGCCAGCATTCTCATGCGCAAGGGTGACTTCATTAATGTACGGTCAATGGTCTTCATATCCAACAATTGGACCGAATTCACCGAGATATATATCGTCAAGAAGACCAAACAGGCTAGAACAAACACATACGTGAAGCTTCGGGGGCAGAGAGGTCTTCGGCGATTATAAACAGACATAAGTTGAAATACAGGTACTATACAACGACTGAATTAGCTGCTAGACCTATCATGTGAGTGCAAAACATACCATATTTGCAGACATCATATCCCTGCAACAACTATAAGTACTTTTATATGGTCATTGCAAAAGGGGATTCCCAGAACTTACAAATACAACATACCCAGTGCAGTGTTCCCGTGCTTCAAAATAAAATCTACAAACCTTGGACAAGGTTTTACCCATGTTTTCTTGGGTTATGGAAGATGAGGCGGGCCGCGGAAGAGGTCTCATTCCGAGAAGTTATCATGACACCACTAAACAACAAATGTGGTGGTGCTTAGACATGGTTTGGAGCAATGGACTTGGACTGCGGCATGGAAAGTATCACTCCTGACACTAGCGTGGTACTTCCCCAAAATACCTCGAATGGGAAAGTGATTTATGGTGACCTTTTGTCACACTCTCCAGAAATCTCTTAGACAACGTTATATAGTCTCCGACCCGCTGTTGTGTGAGACAAATCTTCCTTCGGGAATAAAGGGGAGATGGAGATTGTGCTATCCCAGAAGGATAGGAGCATATAACATCCTGGGGGCGATGTTGTTCGCTCCTCCTCCCTTTACACATGAGCCCTGCCATAAAGCATACTATGTGCATGCACCATTTCTTATCATTGCGAGATTTGAGGACGTCCCCCAGAGGATTTTGTTTTGTAACCAAGAGCAACTTATCCATACATATACGAGGTGTTCGTGAGTTGGTGGGGGTATTTTACGAAACTCGTCTTTTCCATGTCCCATTGCCAACTCATAATCGCAACAACTACATGATTTGGGAGTTTCTTGGAATTATCGACAATGCAGCCAATGGTGCTTGCCATTTTATCTGTGTCTTGACCCTTTGTGGGTTTATACTCTTTGTGTCATTACTTTTTTTTTGATGCTAGATAATCCTTAACCCAGTATACTGTTTCTGGAAGGCAGCTTGGCACAACGGACATGGAAAATGAATTATGGTGCCATAGTGTTTGGCCATTCCATACGGGCACCAGAGGCTATCTGCATACTGCTCCGTGCATCGGATGAGAACCCGAAATATATACTTTGTTCGTGGTGAATAGACAATGTAAGGACTGGTTTCCAGAGAGACCACCACCGAACGGGCGTTTCAATTTGTAGAGTTATACCAAGTCATATACCTCATTTATACGTGATGGCCCACCCTAGACATGGGCTGTAGATTTATGAATAAACATTCCTCAAACCTATAAAGAAAACACTGCAAGCTACACTAACATGTACATCTCACCATTCTCATTAGCCTGTCAGGAAGAGAGATATCCGACCTCTTTACAGAATCTTCATGCCATCAATATCGGTGGCCTTTATGATACGCGATCCAGCCCGAGCTACAACGTCATCTTCATGGATTGGTACATCACCATATTCAAGATCATCCTCCTCATCCTCCTCCTCCTCGTCATAGTCATCCTCATAATCCTCATCCTCCTCCTCCTCATAGTCATCCTCATAATCCCCGTCATCAGTATAATCATCCTCGTCATCAACTTCCACCTCTTCATCGGTATAATCACTGTCATTATCCTTTGCACTCTCAACAACACTATCCGGCTCGTACCGCAGACCGCCTCTGCCAAAGGCCATAAAGTTCTTCAATGGCGATGTGAACGAAGCAACTGAGCTAGGTCTCTCCAGCGGGGACCGAGGACTACCAGGGGTGGCCTGGTCGTAGAAATCCCTACTCTTTTCCGGAGGAGTCTTGATTCCTTCGTCGCTAGAGTCGGGCCTGATTCGCGGAGAAGTTGCACCTTTCTGCGGCAGCAGGGCCGGTTCAGCCTCACTGCTGCTCTCATCACTCAAATCGTCCAAGTTGATCGTCTCCCGCCAAAAGTTCACATCGGTAAACCTTTCATCTGTTCTAAAGGTTTCTTCAGTTATACTCCTGGGAGAACCCGGACACCGAGGACTCTGGGGCTCAGGAGAACTAGCCCCGCCGTGGGTCAACATATACTCATTCAACTGGTTATCGTTCCAGTTGGCAGTGTAATAGGACACCTCTTTAACCGGCGGGAAGAAGTGATCCACCAATTCACCAATATGTAAATACGACGACTTGTAACCAGCCAACTCCAACAATTCCATATGCACTTCTCCATCGGGGTTAATGGTGAAAATACGATGGCTGGGAATATGCACCGACCGGTAGCTAATTGCGTCGGTGATTCTATTCCCGAACCCAGCATAGAATGGAGTCTGTTGGTCATCGAATAGCGACTTCTCCAGGTCATTATAATCGGCCCCGGTCTGACTATAGAACAAGTTCCGAAGGTCGGAAAGACACGCCATTTTAAACACTTCGGGCTTCTTCAACACCACCTCCCGCCGAAGTGCAGCAAAAGTACGGTCTGGACTGAGAATTACCGGCCCGGGAGGCAACTTCACACCATCCTGGTTTACTCCTTGGAGATACTGACGCGTACCATCCGACTGGCCCACAGAACGGGCAGTAAGATAAACTATATTGTACCCATTCTGCTTAATCTCCTGGAACAACCTCGCCACGCCTAGATGGGTCCAGTCACGACCAATTAGGTTTAGCACGTGGCCAAGAGCATCGGATTTAGTGATGGTCCCGTCAATATCAGAAATAACTATAGGGGTGCTCGATTTCCAGAGATATAAGAATGCATTCACCTGGGCTGCTCCTTCCCTGGCTTTAAACTTGAGGGTGTTTTCGCCATAGTGTAGTCCCATCTTCAACAACTGGTCTGAGGTTAACCTGAGGGTTTTAAAGTAGGTTTTATCAGTAGAAGCCGTGGTTGGAGAGGAAGAAGAAGAAGAAGACGAGGAGCTGGAACCGGCTGCATCAGAATTAACCACAATACCTTCATCTACATCACTACTACCATACACTTCGGCAAGACTAGAGATCCGGATACTGCCATTCTCATCTTTGCGGATAATACGATCCCAAGCTTTTGTCATCTCGCCTTCGTTGACCTGGTTCCCCGCCGTTTCCACCTCCTCCATAAATATCTTAATAAACGTCTCTTCAAAGTTCTCGATATTCCGCTGCGAGTTGGGCTTATACCCATCCATATCGATCACCATATCACCGTTGATATCAATCTTGGATGGGATATTCAACTTTTCGGAAGCTTTTCTTGCACTTTCAATGACAAGTTTCGACTGGAATGACGCTGATGGCGTAGGACTCTTTGGCGGCACTGGTGCAATATCAGATAACTTGATTTTATCGTCAAGACTTATACTGTCGCTGTTGTTCAAGTCTAAAGCATCTGGAAGTTCTGCTGATGCCGACGATGACTGCGCCGGAAGCGATAGCGGTGATCCACTGGGGGATAAATTGGGTGATACCAGTCCCGGAGACGTGCCTGGAGACGATACCGGTGAAATAACCGGCGATGTCAACACACTACTGGACAACATGTCTTTATTCTCATCATCCACCTCAAATACAAAAAACGCTTCTCCACCTTCACCCAACTTCATGGGTAGGTCTGTTTTGATATCGTTCACGTAGAGATCAACCTTTTTCTGCGACGGCTTGAGCATCTGGAACTTTCCGAACCGTATGTGCCATGGTGAGGTGTGGAGAGTACCATCAGGCTGTTCCACCACGATTATATCTATTGCTCCAGAAAGAGTAGCGGGATTGAGCGAGTTCCACTGATTGTAGACATAGCCTCCGACTTTTCCAACGTATTGCATGGTTGGTTTGACGTATAGTGGGAGTGTTTCGGTTGGGATGGGAGTGAGTTTATGGTGGCCAAGAGTGTTCTTCAACAAGGTGGGTTACATTATTTGTATGTGGGATAATCGCGTGTATGTGCGTGTGCCGCGGTTACACTTCCGAGACGGAGAAGGGGAAAGTTTTCCGAGACGGACAAGAAGAAAGTTTTCCGAAAATGATTCATAGTCACCCCCCCACACCCCAAGTAACACACCAATTGCAGCCATTACTACATGTATGCATATACATATCAACTAAACAAGCTACAACCAAGAAATAATTTTACAACCATTACAAACATACCAACTACACGGCGTGGGTCATTACTGGATAGTTACCGGGTCGCTGCCACTGGCAATGTTACACTGGTGCATTAATCTTCTCTCGTCAGCACCATTTGCACCCACTCCTTTAAACTCTCCCGTCACCGAGTGCCACACGCCACGATTGTAGAAAAGAACCAAATCGCCCTGTTTCCAGGAATGGGCAAGAACCTGGCTGGGAGCAATCGAGGGCCTCATAAGCTGGTGCACTTTCTTTCTTGCCTCAACCAAGTCCAACGTCCTGACCTCACCATCTACAGTAGTATGTAGCCTATACAAACAGCACCCATGGACTTGCAAATGGTGCTCTTTTGTAATTGGATTAGTCCACACCATGGGGAGTTTCTTCACCTTGGCGGACTCCCACTCTGGCAACTCATCCATGCCCATCTCCTTCCCCTCCGACACCATAGTTAGCCCATCAGACGTGGCCCGAGCCGGAGAAATAAAAATGTATGGATGCGGCGCATACTCCACCACGGTATTGAGGGCAAACTTCTGGTCGGCATCACTTAGATTCTTAAATGCCCGAGCACCACTAACAAAGCAGGTGGCGCCCTGGGTCAACTTTAACTCCTCGCCCGAGCCATCGTCATACGAGATGGTTTGCTGCTGGCTAGTTGGTGGCACTTTAATCCCCAATAGAGTTGTTACGAGAGGGGGCGATAAATCATATAAAGCGCTATCTATATGCCATCTATAAAAACGGGTTTTCCCTTCGAGTTTAATCTCGTCTTCAGTTAGCCGGGAGTGGTGGAAAGTGGTGTGTGAAGGATGGGTCAACTTGATAGTTTCGCCATTTTCATTACCGGGCTCATCCTGGCCAAATACCCCCTGTCCCAAGATTTGGACTTGCGGCTGCGACTTTACTGAGCAGCCATCCTTCTTCAATACCGACTGGGCGTGTCTGAATTCCTTCCCATGTCCGTACCCGGCTCCGGTGTCATCTGCAGGAGGTGGGATAGACGGATCAAATCTCCTGGTGAGCACATACTGCGACTTTGGCGATAAGGTTTCTTGTCCGGGGATAACCACCACCAAGTGCCGATACACTGCTTGCTCCAATTGCTGGAAATCTTCGTCGGTTAGCCGAGACGGATCATTACCAGCGTAAGAGGGCAAAGTCACCGAGCACCCAAAAGGAGAGGAGTCAGAGGGAGTAATCAAGAGCGATTCTTTGTGCATTTTTTTACTAGAAATTATAACTGGGGAATTACAGAAGAGGAATCAACTATAGAAATCTCAGACCCTGGACAATTTCCTGGGCTTTATATACCTTTTGGGGGTGGGGAATTGGCATTGTGCATGGGGAACCATATCCACAAACACCGTTTATCTGCTTTCTTATCAGTGTCCTGTATATAGAGAGAGGGCAGAGACAAACTGAGCCTGGATCGGCACATCCGACGGGGACTCCGACGGAGAGTCCGAGAGTGATTGGCCCCAGAGGTAATATTGGGGGGATACCTCTCACTTTCGGGGGGGGGGGGTCAGATAGGGAGGACGATAGTCACCCATTTAGAACGCCCCCTCCAGGAAATGAAAGCTCTATTTGGTAAGGTCCATTGTATTACCTAAGTGGAGAATCGTGTGCTTTACTGGGTTTATTTAGTGTGTCGCGACACTCCCAAACAATGTCGCGACACTGCGCAGACTATTGCCAAAAATTTCCATTCATCACAGAGGTCCAACACCAAGAGGTCTCCCAACCAAGAAGTGCCCCCCCCCTCCACACCACAGCTATGGGTAAGTATATTGTAATTGCCACGTGCAACCTCAACCAATGGGCATTGGACTTTGAAGGAAACCGAGACCGGATCATCGCCAGTATCAAAGAAGCCAAACGTCAAGGAGCCAAACTCCGGGTAGGCCCCGAATTGGAGGTTTGTGGATACGGCTGTTTAGACCATTTCGCCGAAAACGACTTGTACGACCACAGTTTGGACGTCTACGGACAAATATTGGCCCACCCCGATACCCGCGACATCTTGTTGGATATTGGGATTCCCATTATCCACAAATCCATCAAGTACAACTGTAGAGTCATCTCCTATAATGGAAAGATTCTCTTGATTAGACCCAAACTCTTCTTGGCCAACGACGGGAACTACCGTGAAATGAGGTACTTTACTCCCTGGAACAGACCCAAGTATTACGAAGAGTACCAGTTGCCAAAGTTTCTTGCCAAGATCACTGGGCAGTCCAGCATAACCTTTGGGGACTGTATTATCCAAACCTTGGAAACAAGGTTGGGCTGTGAAACCTGCGAGGAGTTGTTTACCCCACAGTCGCCACACATTGCCATGAGTTTGGATGGCGTGGAAATCTTCACCAATTCGAGTGGGTCGCACCACGAATTGCGCAAGTTGGACAGACGGCTCAAGTTGATCACTGAGGCCACCAAGAAGTGCGGTGGGGTTTATCTTTACGCCAATCAGAAGGGGTGTGACGGTGATAGGTTATACTATGATGGTTGTGCCTCGATTATCGTCAATGGTAATGTACTCGCACAAGCGTCACAGTTCTCATTGAAGGATGTAGAGGTTGTTTCGGCCACGATTGACTTGGACGACGTTAGATCCTATCGGAACCAGAAATCTGCCAGTAACCAAGCCGTTAACCAGGACTCTAGCTATAAAGTCATTGTTAGCAACGTTGAATTGTCGTCCGGTGACAGTGTATTTGATCCTACCATTATCCCCACCAATCCCCAGCCAATCAAGTACCATATTCCTGAAGAAGAGATTGCGTTGGGTCCGGCTTGCTGGTTATGGGACTATTTGCGGCGGTCCAAAACTGGAGGGTTCTTCTTGCCGTTGAGTGGAGGTATCGACTCCTGTGCCACAGCAGTTATTGTCCACCTGATGTGTCGTTTGGTTGTGGAATCAATAAACGACCCTCAGGTATTGGCAGACGTGCAACTGTTGGTACGAGACCCAGACTTTTCCCCTCAAACTCCTCAGGAGATTGCAGGACGTTTGTTCTATACGTCGTTTATGGGTACGGAAAACTCCTCGGCCGAGACGAGATCACGGGCAAAGGAATTAGCAGAAAAGATTGGCTCTTTCCACGTTGATTTGAACATGGATAGCTTGGTTTCAGCGGTGGTTTCGTTGTTCGAGGTGGCCACGGGGAAGAGACCGATTTTCAAGATATTTGGCGGCTCACAGACGGAGAATTTGGCGTTGCAGAACATCCAGGCTCGGTTACGAATGGTGCTAAGTTACTTGTTTGCCCAGTTGTTGCCGTGGACCAGAGGGAAAACCACGCCGGGTTTATTAGTGTTGGGCAGTGCCAATGTCGACGAGTGTCTCCGGGGCTACTTGACGAAATACGACTGCTCGTCGGCGGATATCAACCCCATTGGTGGTATATCCAAGACCGACCTAAAGCGGTTTATTGCCTGGGCCGAGGTTAGCTTTGGCTTGCCGATTTTAAACGACTTTATCACGGCCACGCCGACTGCCGAGTTAGAACCAATCACCGAGAATTATGTCCAGAGTGACGAAATTGACATGGGAATGACGTACGACGAGCTTTCCCGGTTTGGTACGTTGAGGAAAGTTAACAAGTGCGGCCCATTGGCGATGTTTATCAAGTTGTACCACGAATGGTCGCACCCGCCATATAATCTTAGTGCCGAGCAGGTGGCTGAAAAGGTGAAACGGTTCTGGTTCTTTTATGCCATCAATAGACACAAGATGACAACAATGACGCCAGCTTACCATGCCGAGCAGTATTCTCCCGATGATAACAGGTTTGATTTACGGCCGTTTTTGATTAATCCTCGGTTCCCTTTTGCCAGCAAGAAGATTGACGAACTTGTCGAGATTATCAGCCAGAGACAGAAGGAGATTGCCGAGAGTAATGTGAGTGTGGATTAGATCCTATAAGGCAAGTCACAGAAGGTTATTTGTATGTACGTTCTATTTGAATGTATGTTCTATTTGTATGTACGTTTTACTTGTATGTACTTTCTACTTGTATATTAAATGGAGCTATTTGTATGTTTGAAGTGGGATTACTGTGCCAGTTATATATCGTCCATCGCATGCCCACTGGGGACGCTGTATATACAACCCATTCAACCCACCTATCTGGAATCCCCTGCTGAATACCCTACATAGTCAACCCTACTTATGTATAGACCCGCCCCATTTTGGAACAATGCTCAGACCATCACTGACTAGCCTGGAAGGGGTTTCCGACCGCTTTATAAAGTCAACAATACAGATACTGGTTTGTTGGGGCAAGTCTTCGTGGACAAAGTGGCCCGATTTCTGGACGTTATTGAACACCACCAATTGGTACTTTCCCTGCATTTGTCCAATCATAAGCGTCTTATCCAACGTCTCATGTGCCGACAAGATCAAGAGTTTGGCTCCGGAGAAAGCGATAAAGTTGTTTGATAGTCCATCAAACCAAGAATCCCAGTACGGAACCGTTAGACAAAGATCAGTCCTCCACGCGCACACCGGGCCAACATTAAACAAGTCCGGCACACTTAAACTCGCCGACTCGAGATTATTCAAGAGATGGCTCATGTGCCACTGGATGGCGCCACCAAGTGACGCAAACAGAGCCGGACGTCGTTCTATAAACTGCGGCATCGCTTCGAGAGACTTTCTCGCTGTTTCCTCGACAATATCGAGCACCACCAACCCCCGTATACTGTCAAATGCATTTGCATGCACGAGTTTCGCTAGCACCGCACCTCCCAATGAGTGGCCAAGGAGGTAAATTAGCGGTGCAGATACAGAATACTTTTGCATAAACGTTGTTAGTACAAATTTGGCGTCATCCACCAAGTCCAGAAGGTCATACTGGGAACTCGGTGATGAATTCCCGTGGCCCCTCATATCGTAGAGAAAGATCCCAATTGAGTCGTCTAGTCCGATTATGTGTTTGACGAGTGCGGCAAACGTCATGGACGACGATCCCGCCCCATGGTTACAGAATATAATTGCACTAGCAGTAGTACTAGGGGACCTATAGTATGTTTGAAAGGAAACCCCTCTCTCTGGATCACTATACACTTCTTCTTTAGTGAAGTAGTTTGTTTTAAACCGACTAACCGACTCAAGAATTGCCCTATCATCGTTATTTACACTATTGTCATTTTTACCGCCAGTCTTGTCCTGGGCTGCTAATTTCTCCGCCATACTTGTAAGCGATTCTGGAGCACCAACTGGTTCATTCTCCATATCCAGACTTTTCCCTTCTGAATTTTCCGATAACACCGAAAGCCCAAACGCTGCCTCCTGCTGCTTTATTCGTTTAATGAAAGATTTATGTAAGTCTGACATTGACGAAGCAAATATGGAGGAAAGGAAGGAAACGGGATATCTGGGTGTCTCTGCCTTTTTGTGGAGTTTATTGTTTTTTTTTTATTTTTTTTTTTTTATTTTTTTTTTTTATTTTTTTTTTTTTGTTAGACCATCTCACTCACTAAGCATTTTCTAGCCATTCCCCAATTAGATGATGGCGAAGGCCCTATTTGGAGGAGGAGGGGGGGTATAGAAAGGGTGAAGCATGACGGATCTCACGTGCCATTTTCGTGACATGGCTATCAGCATGTTTGTCGGATATAAATCGCTTTTAATAAACGAAACACCCGTGGCATGCATAGTGAAGAATATTCGTTCCGGGGAAATCGTGAGTATTGGCTATAACTATACCAATACTTCACTCAATGGGACCCGGCATGCAGAGTTTATAGCGTTGGAGAGGTTCCGGGACCAGCCGGACTTTAACTATAAAGACCATGTATTATATGTAACTGTAGAACCTTGTATTATGTGTGCTTCTTTGTTACGTCAGTTAGGGATTGGCAAAGTGTACTATGGGTGTGGGAACGATAGGTTTGGGGGCACAGGAACCGTTCTTTCAGTCCACAATGACGGGAATTTGGTCGATAAGCCGTACGAGAGTATTGGTGGGATAATGAGAACCGAAGCCATCCAGCTTCTACGGAACTTTTACATCCAAGTAAACGAATCGGCTCCCCAGCCCAAGGTGAAAAAGAATACCGATATTGACGCCAAAGTGTTTCCTAAGAATGAGTTTAACTTTAGCGAACATGAGTTTATTGAGAATTATGGTCAGGAACGGTTACCGCTTTACCATGGCGATGGTCTGGCTGAGTTGACACCCATCTTGGGTAAAGGGTATAAGGTGAATGATTTGTTGGACTATAAAACGTTACTGGCAGTGCCATACTTGGAGCAGGAGTTGGGGACAGTCACCCCGGACCAGATCACCGAATTCTGCGATTTGTTCTTCCACGTAGATGACTCGGGCAACACTGACTATACCAAGCAGGTTAGGAAGTACAACTCGAAGAAACGTCATTTACCGGAGGAAGGCGACTGTAGTTAGGGATTACATAGGTAGAAATGGAGCAAAATAGGAAAAAGTATATGTGGGAGTATATCCAGTACCCCGTAGACCTGGGGAGGGAAATCGAAGAGTGATTACTAAAGGATTAAACTTGTCCTTGGTGTATGAATACTTTGGGTGATGTATTCCCATAGAGAAGTATAAGCAAGAAGGTTTATATTTCTATATACAATCTCTGGAAACTAGCCATATTCTTCAACAAGTTACGTATATTGTCTCTAATTGCTATCTCCCGTCATCCCTCTTGCTACCCTCTTGCTAGCCCATCATCCCTCTTGCTACCCTCTTGCTAGCCCATAATCAAACCACCAAAGGCACATCGGGTTTGGAAAAAAATATCTCCAAGAAAACACTGAAATACTATACCAAACTCACCATCCAAAACAATATGGACGACTCAGACGAAGACTACGTTTCAGAGGTTAGGGAAACCAAGTCGCCGTCATCGCGTCTCTCGTCGGCGTTGCCCGAGTCGGAAAACGAAGACGAAGATGACGATTTGGATATCGATGGGGTTTCATCAAGAACAAGATCAAACAAAAAACCCCCCATCAGCGACCTAAAGCGGGCCAATGGGTACGCCTGGGAAGACGAGTACCAGAGGTCATGGGATATAGTGAAGGATAACGATAGAGACGGCAACTCGTTCGAGGCCATGGTGCAGTCGATTATCGAAACCAGGAAAAAGAAAATCATGAAGAACCCAGCCATACCGTTCCAGCGTGGAATCATCCGTAGTTTGGTGGTGGTGATCGATGGATCTATAGCCATGGGTGAGAAAGACTTGAGACCAACACGATTATCAATGACCTTAACCTATTTACAGGAGTTTATCGTTGATTTCTTTGACCAGAATCCCATTTCCCAGTTGGGGATACTTTTGATGAGGAACGGAGTAGCAAACCTCATCAGCGAGGTTAGTGGCCTGCCCCAGTACCACCTAGATAAACTCCGGCAGTTAAAGGCGAGACAGCATAACCGGTTTGAACCCAAAGGCGACCCGTCGCTCCAGAATTCGCTAGAAATGGCCCGGTCGTTGTTGAAGTATAACTTTGGATCCAGTTCCAACAACTCCAAAAACTCCAAGGAAGTGCTTGTGATTTTTGGGGCTCTCTTCACTAGCGATCCAGGAGATATCCACAAAACTATAGACGACTTGGTCAAGGACGACATCAAGGCGAAGGTGATTGGGTTGTCTGCCCAGGTGGCCATATGCCAGGAATTGGTGAACAAAACCAACCATGAGCCGAAAAATAGCCAATCAAAGAACTACGGGGTTATAATGAACGAAACCCACTTTAAGGAGCTACTTATGGATTGCGTGGTTCCGTTGCCCATAACCGAGAAGGAACGCGAGCGAGAACGAGAGCTTGCCGGGTCTGAATCCAATGGAGTCCCCGTAATAAAGATGGGGTTCCCGTCCAAGAGCCAGCCCACACTAACATCGCATATAAGCAGTGCAGACTATACTATAGAGTTCCCCCAGTTGAATGCGTCGTTCCCCACTAGAGGGTCAGACGATTCCAAGGAGGTGGTGGAAGTGAATAGTAATGCCGGTTTGCACATGTCTTCTGGCACTGTAGGGTACCAGTGTCCGCAGTGCAAGTGTAAGGTGTGTACCTTGCCTACTATATGTCCCGTGTGTGGGTTAATGTTAATATTGTCAACCCATTTGGCGAGATCGTATCACCACTTGGTGCCTCTTCGTCCATATAAGGAGATACCGGTAGCCTCATCGTATGACAGCGAGTTCTGTTTTGGGTGCCAGCTAAAGTTCCCCCACGGTGCGCGCAAGGGCTCCAAGGGTAAGGGTGGCACCATGGAATCGATCACCAGCTCTAGATACCGGTGTCTGAAGTGTCGGAAGGACTTTTGTATTAACTGTGATGTGTTTGTGCACGAGGTATTGCACAATTGTCCTGGATGTGAGAATGTAGCCTAGATGGGTATATGTTGGAGGAGGTTATTTATGATGAGGTTATGTAGAGAAGAGGATAAGGGATGAAGGGAAAAGATTGTGGAATAAGGCTGTAGTGGATACCCAGTGAAGAGCATTGCACACTAGCATAGTTCAGTAGATTACCCAAATGCCAGATCTCTACATCCAAACAGAACCCCTCCCTATCCAACCATCAACAACACAAACCACCAACACAAACCACTACACAACAGTCAAGGAAAACTTCAATTAATGCGCTTCATTACATACAAATATACAAACATTAAGTACACTGTCAAATTGCTAATCTGTTTTTGATTGGTTTGTTCACACTTTAATAGTACAACATCTAGCTTCCACCCCAGGTGGAATTCCCTCCACTGGATCCCCAGGTCGAATTACGTCCTGGCGTCTTACCGCCCCACTTTGAACCGCCATCCTTGTCACCTCCCCAGGTGGAATTATTACCTGGTTTGGATCGCCATGTAGAGCTATTCCCCGGATTACCACCCCAGGTTGAATTATTTCCAGCATTACCACCCCAGGTCGAATTATTCCCTGGATTACCACCCCAGGTAGAGTTACCAGCATTAGCACCCCAGGTAGAGGCATTTCCCGGAGTCTTGCCACCACCCCACGCAGAAGCATTCCCGTACGATGGGGTTTTACCGCCGGTCCAAGCAGACGCACCACCCCACGTAGATCCTGCACCTGCACCTGCACCTGCACCTGCACCACCAGGAGCATTCCAAGCTGACCGTTCTCCTGAACTAAATGCAGGTGCAGCCGGTCTCGAGAATCCAGGCCCATCCACACGGGCAGCACCAATAAACCGCAAATAAGGAATGGTCTCCCCCCGAATCAACACATTCAAGCTATTCTTGGGTACCTTAATCTTCTTGCTTTTGGTGTGCAACTCAATTCGCGCATACACATCATCCGTTTCCACCACCTTCCCCTTTAACCCCTTGTAACTACCGCTAGTCACCGCTACATCTTTATATAGCAACTTATCTCTGCCACCAGAGTGGGTCTTCAACCCGGCAATTGCTGCCGGATTGGGCAACTTCAAGTTGGGGTTCATACTGGTCAAGTCCGGACCAGCGTTTTTAGCCAACATAGAGTCCTTGGATGCCACAGCATTAACGTTCATTCTGCTGGTGACAAATATCCCCAAATTCTCCACAATTTCATTCAGCTTAATGAATAACGAGTTCTTATACACATAGAGGATAACCCCTTCTCTCTGTTTCTCCCCGAGTGCTTCCTTTACCGTATCACCAACTTTGACAGTAAACCCGTTCCTGTCAGTAGCTACCTGTTCACGTCTACTCATAGTTAGTTTCGATGCCACCCCTGATGGCTTTACGTTAATAACCCGGCCATCAGATGTCAATATCTCAAATATGTTCTTTTCCGCCTTGAGTATAACCCCGACTGTCGAAGCATTCAACTCCACCAAATCCTTGATATCGTACTTGCTATTCCCGCTATCGGCATTCGATGAAGCATCAGTGGCCTTCACTAAGTAGTTGGCAAATACCCGTACATCTTCTCTCGTCTGATCACTAACTACAACCACCGAATCTCCGTCAATCTTAATCACCAACCCGGTCTCATCAAAGTGCTTACCTTCTACAATTCTCACGTGATCCCCTTCATTGAAGATCTTGCGTAAATCGCTGGCAGGCACGGTCAACCTCTGGTTGACGAATTTGGGGTCACCACTATCAGTTACGGAAATGGTGATTTCGTTCAACGCTGCTTCCACAACCACCCCAACTGTCTTGGCCTGTTCACCACGCCGGATCTCCACTTTGTCTCCCGGTTGGAACGCAGTTGATTGTTTGCCCTCGGTTTTGTTCCTGCTCTTCAACGACGCAGCTATGGCCGCCAAATCCAACCCGTCTTCTTCATTACCGGTCTGGAACCGGTCCAATTCTTCCAAGGTCGGATGTACGTCCTTGGTCTGGACAAACTGGAGCTTGAAGTCCTTTAATAAGAACCCCTCATTGTACTCGTCACCTCGGTAGTTATAGTTCCGGGGTCCTCGTCCCGGTTGCAAGTACTCACCGTCATACATTCGTGCTTCCTGTTCACTGAACAATCGGGGCATAGGCCGGAGCTTCAGCTTGATTCTTTTGCCGTCCCGGTCAAACTCGTCGTTTCGGCCATAGTCGAGCCGGGGTACCAACTTACACCGGACATCCAACCCGTTTTCGGATAAATTATCCACAATAGCAAGATCACCCTTGTACTTGCCCCGGGTGATCCGGACGTATATTCCCGGCACAAGCTCCACGTCGGAAGACTTCACTTGTTTCAACAAATCCGGGTACTCCTTAACCGGAACTAACAACTTATCTCGAACATAAACATTCACCATCCCCGCAAGCGCCTTATCTATGGCATCCGGCCTCTTGGCCTCAATATAAATGTACCCTCGGAACGCATCCCTCTGGAATACCGTCAATATGTCCAATGGGTTGTTCAGTCTGTCCAAGGTGCGCTTCTTCTCGTACAATTTGCGCACCAACTCCTTTTCTCGGCCCGGAGAACACCGGATAGCATAGATGGACGGATCGTTGATCGATGGCATCAACAACTTCTGTGAAACCGTCCCGCTGGCAGCTGTCTCACCTCGGTATACAACGTGGGTTTTCCGGTACCGCTGCTTCAAGGTTTCTGCCAACTGTTCAGCATCTTGGTCCTCGGCCTCCTGACGACGACGGTCATATTGTCGGTGGAGTCGGTCGTCCTGGTGGTTCTTGTCAGTATCATCAGTGGCGTGATCCTCAGCAATAAACTGCTCCCGGAGAAGCTCGGCTTCTTCGTCGTCTTCATCAAGCTCATCTTCTTCTTCATCATCAACTTCTGCTTCAATATCGATAAACTGGTTGGCTCCTCTTCTACGCTTCCGCTTTCTCGAAACGTCATCATCCTCGTCATCCTCGTCATCTTCATCTTCGTTATCGTCTTCTTCATTGGCATTGTTGTCTTCGTTCTCATTACCTGCTTGTTCGGGAGTATCTTCTTCCCGAGTACGCTTCAAATCGGGCTTGATATCTTGCTCTCCGTCATCATCTTGGTCTCCTTCCTCATCTTGGTCTCCTTCGGCATCGGCTCTTCTAAATTCCTCGTCAAACGTCAAATCGTTTTCGTTGGAAACGCTTTCATCAGATAAATCGGTATAATTCGACTCCTTCTTGACTTGGGCTTCGTCCGACATTGTAATAACTAGTATAGTAAGTCTATCTTACGTGGACTAGTCCTCTTTGCTTGTACTCTTTGCTTGAAACGCTCAGTTTTTTTTTTTTAGTTTTTGGAAAATCACCAAAGATCAAAAATCGTGCAAAACGGGAGAATTTAGAAAAAGAAAAAATTGGTCATGTGATATGTGTCATGTGACAAACACCCTCTATGCACATATATATATACATATATTCTCATATATACCCATATACTTTACATATAGAACCTGTTTTTACTGTAGTAGTGTTATCTCATTATAGTTAGACGTACACACCTGACAGTGCTCCAAGACGGGGCGTGACATTGCCATTAAAGCTTGCCACTGGTGTGAATACCACCTCGAATAACCAGAGCACCAACCATTTACTCCTCCACATATATATGGGTCAAATAGTCCAAGGACTTTGCCACCGCGTGAATGTGCCACGGCACTATACTACTGGAAAGATAGTTAAGGACATTTCCGTCACTGCCATCCCCCCCACGGTCGCTCCCACTAACCATCATCTTCCCGTCAATCCGCCGTAACCCAAGGACATCGTTCAACACAATTAAATTCCTATACTGGTTCAAAAGAAGTCTCATAAGCACGTCCAAGTCCCAAAAGTTGGAGCAACTTAACAAGTTCACCTCAAATACCATATAGCACGCCTCAGCCGACTCCGGGCCTCGGTTCCACGGTTTGCTCACATAGCCCATTTTCATTCCAAGCCGAGTAGGGGCATTGAACGATGGCAACAGGACGCTTGGGATAATCCCAACAATGTCAGATTCGGGATCATGGAGTACCATATTGGGGCCCACGCCAGTTCCCATACCCAAAGAACCCGTCCCCACCGAATCCTGGGGTGAGAACAAGTTGGAAGCATTGAGAAATTGCTGCGGAGAATGAAACGTCAACCCATTAGGAGAAATCTCCATACCAACACCCCCAGCCGTTGTTGGCGACGAGTTTGCCGACGTTGAGAACTGCCTGAAGTAGTTCTCCTTTTCCAGGGCCGACCCAAGAGGCGTGGGTTCATTTGAACCTGGCGCTAGCGGGACATTCATGGAAAATTGTCCATCAGTATCGCCTGGTTTGGAATTGTACCCATTCTCTTCATGGGGTCTTCCCTCGAGGGTGGAGCCAAATATTAGTTTGGGTTTTTCACTGACCGATAATACAATCAACGAAATATCCTTGTGCTTGATGCTCAATCGTTTCCACTGCAACAATTCGTCATCAGGAATAATACTATTGACCCGGGTAAGTACGAGGAACTTCTTACCTCCCAGAGTAGTAGCTTTGTTGTTCATTTCGTCATTCAAGGTTTTGAAAAACTCGGACGAGATATTCCAGATGTCGTCAGATATCGAGGCTAGATCATGGGCACCACCACCACCACCGCCTGCTGGGCCTGCTCGGGTTGCACCACCACCACCTCTGTAGATACTGCTGCTACTGCTACCGCTACCACCCAAATCACTCTGCAACGACGGATTGGCGCAGTACCACGACTTGGTATGGGTGACAGATCCCAATGGATCCGACCATGCCGCCGAGATCCAGCACTTATCGATCGACCTCTCGTAGGCGAGATGCAAGAATATATCGTCGTTAAAGTTATTATCCTTAAACCCCGAGTTCACAAACTTAAACTGGATCTTGGCTGGAGGTTCTTTCACAATGGACGTGTAGATGTGCTTGGCTATACTCTGCGGCATCACCCCATTGGGACACTCATTGTATAGACCCATGGAGATTCTCGTCAATTTAAAGTTGGCGAAAACCTTCAACTGTACCTGGTTAGCGATCCGTTTAAATATCAACGACGCTGGGATAATCTTGGCGAAGAGCTGGACCAACGGTAGCTGGTGCCGCGCTAGGGCCACCTTAAAGTTGCGGAATAGTTTGCATATTTGGAGAGTTGAATTCAAGCCCCGGTTAAAGTCAACAAAGAGTAGAAGCAACGGCCGGTCAAACTCAAAGTTGTTAGTTTTGTTAATCAAGTCCAACTTTATCAACTCCACCAACGAGGAAAGCTTCTTGTTAACCTGGACATAGAAGTCGTTATATGACTGGTCGTTTTCCCTATTGATCAACAAGACCCCGTTTGATATAGAGTCGAGGTCGGGTCTGGTTTCCACCGTGGTTAACCCAACCTTGGAAATGATCCCAAAGTTGCACTCCGTATAGTTGTTGGCTAGGAGGTCTAGGAAATCAGTCGCCGCCGCCAGTGAGGTCTGGTTCATGCTGGTTTCACCAATCATCAACACCTGGAAGTTCTTCGGCTCATGGACCGGGCTAAAGTTCAAGTACTTCCAATAGTCCAAGCCGATGCTGTTGATGTTGACTATATTGCTGTTCTTGATAATCTTGGTCTTGACCACCGGCATTTGGAAATACGCGTCGTCGTTTATATCTACCGCCGAGTTAAGCTGATGCGCCAAGTCTGTATAGTTCTCAAATGCGGCCCTATTGGAGTCACTAACACTCAACGTATCCCACTCCAATTGTTTCAATCGTTTATACTGCTTTTTGGGATCGGTAAAGTCGCCGTTATTGGCTATGTCGTCCAAGAAGTTTAGCTGGTTATCTAGTGGATCCTCGGCCTCTAGTTGTTTATAGTCCCGCAAAAACTCCACCAAGTTCACCCGTTTCGAGTACGGGAACACCAGAGCAAACCGGGTGCTGAAGAAGTCGGGTGGCCCAATAAAGTCGACGAAATCGGTAGCGGGCCTCGTGCGGGATGATTTCGACTGCGTGTAATACTGCAACCCATCCTTGATGTTAATGAGTCCAAGGTCGTAAACAATGTTGGGGCACAAGAAACCAAGGAATTCGCTAATATTGGCAAGTTTAATAATCATCTCATTGGCCTTGGTGCTTTCTAGGTCATCCTCTACGTCGTCGTCGGCAATGGAAAAACTCGGCACAGAGTTACCACAGGTCAAGTTGTTCATCAAGTACAAGTTAGGAATGCTGGATATGTTGATACTGCGAAGAATCAAAGGCAAGTAATTGGACGATTCTCCTGATGGTTTGGTTGGAGATAAGTCAGACATGGCTCCCTTTGAAGGTACATTCTCAGACTGCAGTAGTATCTGGTGCTCCAACTGCGGCGACTGTTGTTGGACATGGGCAGTGTCAAACCCCATGGGCGACATTCCCGTTTGCATGTCGTGGACCGAGAACGGAGAGTCGGCTTTCAACGGCGGTAGCTTGACGGTTGAAAGCGGCGAACCAAACCCACCGGTATTCAACGATGATAGGTTCAACCCGGGTTTATCTACCATAGTAGGAAACTCCGTGATGTTGTTGTTATTGTTGTTGTTGTTATTATTGTTGTTGTTATTATTGTTGTTATTATTGTTATTGTTGTTGTTGTTATTGTTGTTGTTGTTGGTCGTGCCCGTGGTGTTAGTGGTGCCAGAAACACTGGTTACACCACCAGTGGGCAACGCAAACGACGCATCATTTTCAGTATTCAATTTAAGCGGTGGGGAATTGCCAATATCGTCATCACCAACCACCTCATCCTCATCACTTTCTTCGCTAGATGTCGACGAGTCCTGAATGTCTTCCAATGCCAGCCGCTGCTTCTTCACATCACCAGCTTCCTTGCTGAATGGCCTTTCCAAACCAGTGACGCTCGTAGCCCGGATCTTGCGCCTCTTTTCAATATCTGGATCAACCGAAGACTCTCGGTCAACGTAAAACTTGCCCCCTTTCCCATATTTGGTGTCGATGTTGCTCTTGATAATTGGGTTGAACAAGATGGGCGAAAACACCGACTTTTGTTGCGGCATCTGCAGAGCTGGTACTGAGTGGGCACCAGTTCCTACACTAGAACCTTCTTCCGGGTAATAGGCACTACCCTCCATAGTTGGTCCAGTAGATGGAGGATTGGTAGCAGCAGCAGACGGTGGGATCGTTGACAGGACGAGAGGCGTGGGGAATATCGGAAGCGGTGCTCCAGGGTCCTTATAGTCGGGGCTGATGAGTTTAGAAATCGTCATTTGGTCTTTAGGAATGTCCAAGAACGACGGCTTTGGTTCCTTGGGCTTTTCCTCCTCAGGCTGGCTGCTGGATGGCGGTTTGACACTGGGCTCGTCAAGTCCAAAGAGCTGGTCAAACTTCCTGTCTATAGATTTGTCGTTTGTGAGTTGGACGGCATTCTCTCCCTCCAGAGCACTTCTAGAGTCGGTGGCTTTTTCCGACTCTTCGTCGTACTCACCCGAAGAAACATCATCACCAAACAATTCGTCGATTTCCATACCATCGTCATCGTCGTCTTTTCCTTCATACTTTTTGTCTTCTTTGGTGATATCGCCGTTTTCCGGCTTGGAAAAGAATGTATCAGCGGGAGGAAGGTTGAACAAATCATTGGCACCCATTGGCGTGGAAATGGTCATCTCCACCGACCCTATATCCTTAACAACGTCGTTATTCCCCACCGACCCTATATCGCCACTAGACGGTACACTGCCAGAAACGAGGACCGCAGACGCTTGTTGTAGTCGTTGTTTCTCGTCTTCTTGCTGTTGTCTTTGCTGCTGCTGCAACCCATGCGAGATTGAAAAGTCGATAAATTCCGATATAAGACTAATGGGGTTAATACTGCTATGTTGGACCTCGACAGGGTGTACATCTTCAGGCAGTTCTTCACCCAACTGCAAAAGACACAACTTCCACGGCCAGGTGATAAACTTTTTGTTTTCTACCGGATGGATAAACTTGGACACGGCCGAGGTTTGGTTATTCAAGTGCTTCAAGTTGGGAATCAACTTGACCCAGACGAGGCTCTTGTCGCCCGTATAGTCAATGCCGGTGCTTAGCCTTAGCAACTTCAAGAGATAGCTGGTTTCCGGGCTTTCAACCTCGACAAAGTTACGTTTGAGGTCGGATGGGTCGAATAAATGGCACCTGATGCCACTGGGCATAAGGTAGATCACGTAGTTTTGGTCATAGAGCTCTTCCTGTAGATATGTCAATGGATAACTAAACAATCGCACCGGTTCTTTTTGGGTACAGGAAATCATAAGGTCTCCGTTGGGGAACAAGATTGGGTCAAGGCAAAGTATGGAGTACGTTCTCCCGTCGTTGGTGATGACTGAATAATTGCCAAATATCTTCACCACTCCTTTTACCGATAGCGAATAAAGCGCCATTTTCTTCACTGCTTTCAAAAAGCTAAGCGGTTCAAAAGGGACATAGTTCTCGTTGTCGTTGGCACGTGCCGGTGCCGAGGTGGCGGGTCGGTGGGGGTTTGGGATTTGGTCCACGGCAATAGTGTTGGTGTACTTGATTTCCAAGTTTGGGTATTGGTGGGCGAGGTTTAGTGCCAGACTGCCTTGTTCCAGCTTGTTATGGCCAAAAGTGAAATAGTACAAGCATTTATTGTAGTACGTAATTAGGATGTTCGGGTGCTGGTGTCTTATCTGTAGTTCCAACTCGAGCAACTCCTGGTGACTATTGGTGGTGGATATATAGACCGTGTAGCAGATTGAACCCAAGTGGCCCAATTGGTAATAATGGGTCAATATGGTGGATGCTTCTCCCAGGGTCATTTTCCAGTGGCGGGGGCGTTTGAGTTTGGCAGAAACAAGGGGCTGGTATACAACGTTGTGAATTCCCCTGCACCGTGGTTGTGGGCACCAATTATTTATCTCCTAGTCTACACTGCCAGCTTGGAGCTATTCTGAGTATACACTAACTATATACTAAATGGACCATCCCGAAGGAAATGGCTGTGCGTGCACCAATGCCAAATTTGTTTGGTGTGGAAAAGCGACGCGCTACCAAATGTGCGATATATATATAATGAAGGAGAGTTTTTTGTGGAGAGCCATGGTTAGTGGAGGTGGACTAACCCGTGTGGCTTTGTTCCTGTTGGTGGAGTTTATTATGTGATTTGGTAATTTGTGAGAGAAGTTGGTGATAAATGTAAGCAAAAAAATCCCCAACTAATCCAACCAAGCAACCATTATCTACAATCACGCTTCTAGAACAAGAAAAGCAGCTCATATTCCCACAAGAACCCGGATAACAAGGATCCGGCTAGGTTCTAGCCAGATTCCCGTCAGGTTCCCAGCCAGACGTATTACTAATCATCCTACTCCATGTTAACTCCGATAATAACCGGAGTTGTGTACCCGCAAAGGTTTTTTCGGCTCTATATCTCCATCCCCCCATACAAACTGCCCCCCCCGGACACAATAAGACTATGGTTACTGTAATCCAGCAATGGCGGAAAGGGGAAGGTCTGAATGTGGTATAAATACAGTGACATATACCCTGTAAACTCCCCACCACCACCACTTAGATTAACCATCAACAATAGTAACAACACAAACATCATGTCCTCTTACGGGTTTGTTAAGATTTCTCGCGATGTGGCCCAAGCCATTCCTAACCCCAACCCCCCATCTCCACAGACGGACACCACTCTTCCCGATTCAAAATTATCGGCATTTATCTACAAGTATGCCCAGGAGAAGCTCCCACAGCCGGTGTTGTACCACTCACTCCGAGTTTACTTCTACTCCATTGCCATTATCAACGACCAGTTCCCTCAGTGGGACTTGGACCAAGATGTGCTTTTTGCAACTTGTCTCTTGCACGACATTGGCACCACAGACGAGAATATGCACGCCACAAAATTGTCCTTCGAGTCGTATGGAGGGATTATCTCGCGCGAGGTGATTTTGAGCCATACTAGTGAGGACCGCGACTTTGCCGATGCTGTGTGTGAAGCCATTATCCGCCACCAGGATTTTGGAGAGAGTGGGTTTATTACTACACTAGGATTGATTTTGCAGATTTCCACCATCATAGATAATGTGGGTTTGCACACCCACCTAATCCACCCGGACACGTTGGATGCAGTCAACACTCAGTTTACTCGTGCCGGGTGGTTGGACTGTTTTAGTGCTGCGATAGATCGCGAAAACGACATGAAGCCATGGGGCCACACTAGTGCTTTGGGTGTGGACAAGTTTAGAGAACGTATGCAGGCTAATAAGGTTACGTATACAAAGCTGTGAGAGAGAGCGTGTGTCAGTGTATAATGTTTAACAAGATTAGTGTTTAACAAGATTAGTGTTTAACAAGATTTACTGTTTAACTATAATCTCTGTGGCCTAAAGGGTATTTGGCACCCACCAAAAGCGAGAAAAGTGGTAGAATTTATTATATCAGGATTTCACCCCTAAGTCCTGAAGGTCTTCAGGTGTAATTGTCTACTGTGGGAGATTAGTTTCCTTTATATAGAACATATTTACTTTTTCAGTTACTTTTAGTAGTGTTCTTATTGGTGGTCTTCTCCGTCCTATTGTTGTAGCCGAGTTTGATTACACGGTTGATTTCTCGTGTCCAAGTGTAGTATTTGTCCATACATGTTTTTCTTGAATCCAACTTATACTTTACTACTAACAAAAAAGTGTGCCTAGGAAAGTGCCTCTGGAAAATTGAGGAAAACAAAAAGTGTGTAACAATCAACCAACCATTACCTAACACCATTATCCACCAAACACTCGTCATGTCGGAACCTGAAAAGACTCGTATGTATACCAACAACTTCCCATCCATCAAAACGCTTCCCCCCCACCACCACCTCTCCTCCCAGAAACACTAACATTATTTCCACCGCCCTGACTTCTCGTGCCTGGCGAGAAATAGCCGTGGAGTACCTTAGCTATATTGAAAGCGGCCGACTTATCGGAAGAGATGCAGGCAAAGATCTTTGAGTTATCGCACCAGGCCATTTCCACCTGCAAAATAGAAAAAGACATAGCCACCTTTTTGAAGAAGGAGTTGGACCATATATACGGACCAACCTGGCACGTTATTGTTGGGAAGAGCTTCGGGAGTTATGTCACCCATGAACAGGGGTACTTTATTTATTTCTACATTGATAATTTAGCATTCTTGATTTTCAAGAGCGGCTGAGGGCGGGTGTTGCAGTATTACTGGTTAGATGCGGTGAACAGCAACTCGCTCCGGATCTCTACTATATACGACGTTTATTGGAAATAAAGGTCTATCTAATATCTACGTATCTATAATACAGCATCTATTGTAACTTCTCACTCTGGCCCCCAAACAAAGTAAAGACAGGGGCATCTAATCTATCTCTGCCCTTGAGGAAATCCAATTCCATCACAAACAAGTATTCCACGATTTGGGCTCCCGTCAACTTGGCCAACTCCCCAGCACCAAAGGCACTACCCCCAGTAGCCAATATATCATCGACAATCAAAACCCGGGCACCTTGAGGAATGACATCCTTCTGGAGCTCAAACTTGTCGGAACCGTACTCCTTTTGGAATTCAACCTGGAAAGTAGGACCTGGCAACTTACCGGGCTTTCTCACCGGCACAAACCCGGCGTTGAGAGCAAGAGCAAGCGCAGGACCGAATAAGAACCCACGACTCTCTAATCCGATAACGTAGTCGATCTTTGCGTCGTTGCCCACGTGCAACTTGAACGCTTCCACCAACTTACGGAAAAGCTCTGGCTTGGTGAAAATTGGGAGGAAATCCTCGAAAAGAATGCCTTCGGTGGGGAAGTTGGGGAACAGTTTCAAGTTGGCCTTTAACTCAGTGGCCAATTCAGCGATCTGGTTACTGTGGTCGGACATGTTTATGTGGTTATAAAGAGTAGTTAGATAGGAATGGCACCAAAAAATGGGAAGAAAAGTTTTTTTTTTTTATCTATCCATCAATGTATGGCACTAACAGGTAAAATGGGGAGGCTTAATGCGATGAGCTTGTGATAGTGAGTGAGCAAATTTCTTCAGCTGAGTAGTTGGTTTAAGCGGGAACTGATAGGCTAGTTAGACTTGTTTATCTGTGTAGATTTTAATAGGAAGGTGCCTTCTAGGGTTATACTATGCTTTGTATTCCCCATTTTATATAGCGAGGATGAGGTGATCTTAGATGAGGTGATCTTAGATGAGGTGATCTGAGATAAGGTGTTTCTCCAGAGTATCTGTTTCTTAATGGCCAGCAATGACAGGATATTCCCGGCTTTACATCAAGTAAGGGAAAGATCAGCATAAAATACCCTCCTCTGATACAATAATCAACTGTAGAGACTAGATTGACAGGAAAAACACCATCACTAAGGACTATATCTACAATGTAACGTGTAGCATATTCCCGTGGATTGGATTCTCAGTTTATTTTAAACTTAACCATTCTATTATAGCGTCATTGATTGGCAACTACAACATAAACAACCCATCAATAATGAGTTGTTCACAGGTATATTTGACTAGTGTATCATCAGTTTATGCTGAATCTGCACCAGAACATTTTTCTCACTGTATGAATTACTTCATATTAATTACAGTTTCTAGACTTTAGAATTAGTATGGACAGAGTATAAACATCGAGCAAACAGCCAGTAATCACATGGTATAAGCCATTATCCATTATCTATTATCCATTACCACCCTCCCACCGACGCGTCTTTTCCTTATACATTTGCACCTACACTGAAAAACGTTCGCGCGCTTTAAGCCAAAAAAAAAACATCACCAACTTCACAAATACAATCCACCTACACTGTTATACTGTTACTCAAATACCTCCACACCAGCCATGCCGCCATTAGACGAATCGACCGAGGAGATAAATAACCGCTTCCAAGTCCAAAACTTGGACTCGCCCACAAAACACAATCATGACTTGTCTTTGTGGAGAGAACAGTTTGATTCATCGTCGACAAATATCTTGGACATGCTTGATATTGAGAATGCCGGCGTGGAACCGAAACGGGTGGCCCGTGACAACCCCCGAACGTCGCCAATCAAAAAACATGCCAATAACTACCTGGACTATATTTCCAAAATGCGTTCGAACCCCAGCAGTCCCATTAAACGAGGAGTTCCCAACACGGCTAGGAAGCCACAGAAATACCCCGGTTTGTTTGCCGAGGACTTTAACGATATTCATATTGAATCCAGTAGGAAAGCCGCCGCTGCCACCAATGCACGGAACAGCGACGCCAAGGTCCAGTATGACAACTTGGTGGAATCAGAGAAGCTGGCGAGATTGGAAGTGGAGAAATTGACCCAGGAACTCCGAAAGACTCGGTTGTTGTTGAATGAAGAGCGCAGCCGGCAGAATAACAACGACGTTGAGAACTCCCGGTTGTGTCGAGAAAACTCACAGTTGAGCAAACAGAATCACGAGCTCACACAAGAGAATGTCAAGCTCAGACAAGAGTTGAGTCTGTTGCGGGAACAGTCGAAACAGACTATGGCCAAGATGGATGGTTTGGTGGAGGTGAATGGGTTACTCAAGGAGAAATTGAGGAAGTACAAACGGTTGTACGATGCGTTGGTGCAGACGAATCAGGGTGGCCAGTATACTCAACCGGTTCAACCGGAACCTGTGACTAACCCCGTTGGTCCTGTTTCAGCACCGGAAGTGCAGTTGAGTAGAGAAGAGATACTTTCGCTTTTGCAAGTGGCACTTAGAAGCCTCAGGGAAACAACCCTGAAACCACCGCCCCATTTTCTGTCCCCCAAACCCCAGGAACGCGCCGGTTCCACCTCTGCTACTACACATAACCACAGAGATGTGTCCCTGAGAAACTGCTCGTCAAATGGGATACCCTCGAGGAATCCCACCACCAGCGAGCAGGCCACATCGCCTATATCATCAGAACAGGATGACTCTCCTATAGGATTGCAAACACCACCCGAGTCATCAACCAACAGTTCAGGTGGGTATAAAGCTGACGCGAGAGATGCCGACTCCGGTCAGGTGATCAAGTTGTTACAAGAACTTGTGCGTAGAAATGCAGAAGAGGCGCTTAAGAAGGATGATCATTATTCTGGCCGTGTTTATGTAGATTGTAGAATCCACCACGACCAACCAGACAATGGTCTTAGCTGTGAAAAGTGTGACCCTGTGGATTCGACGGTGAACCATTTTGGGGATTACAAGGGATCATTGGCGTGATTGGGAATAGGTTATGGGAGAAGGGGGGTCACTAACGATAGTAAGCTTTCACTAAAAGTAGTAACCTCTAGAGTAATGGGAATATTTAGGTTTAATGTATTATAAAAGAAGAGTATCCAAGTGTAGAGATATCTCAGAAACAATGTTCTCACGCTCTACACGGTTATTTTTAGACCATATCGCACCCAGGAATAGTTGCATATTGCTAGTGGCACCATTTGGCATTGTCAATTGTATACTCCACACCAGATTTCCCTCTGAGTTGCATATACGCGCGCGTGCGTACACAAACGCGCACACTTGAGATGATCCCATTGTCTGTGTAACCAACCAGCCCATAGAATTTAGGTTACACAAACCAGGGCAAAACCACCGTCACCAGTGCAAAGCTGGCATTTTTGCACCCATTAACCGACAGGTCGCCGAGACTGCAACTATTAAGGCATATGGCGTTTTTGAGCACCAGAAAAGAGTAAACGCCAAATCCACCCACATAAAATAAACCACCATTCCTCATACCAGTCACAAATACTTATGAATCGACAACTCCTCCCCCGGGTCACCGCAATTGATATCAGATAAATAATCTGGCCCTAGGTAAATCCGATACTATTTACCATTGGACCCAAAATGGTAAACCAATTAGAATAATAAAAATAAACAAGTCAGTCCTCCCACTGTAACGGCACTGAGCAAATATCCTAAAAGCAGAAACCCTAAAAGCAGAAACCTAAAGAAAACCAAAAAAATAAAAAGAGGCCAAAAAATACAAAAAAAAAAAAATACAAAAAAAATAAACAACTGGTGCGCGAAAACAGGCAAATTCAAAACACTACAAGAAGATGAATTTCTCAGGTCATTGGGTCTCGTTTATTGTTAACCATCCTTGTTTCCATTGTAACACGGATCTATGGCACTGGTCACTGCCAGCTCAAGATGGCGGTTTTAGTTAGTAGTTAGTCATTCCTGTGTTTTGTCTTGCCCTGTCCTGTCTTGTTATTTTCTTTATTTTTATAGTCTTGGTTTCCGCCATAGTCCCACTTGGTATTGTTATGCCCAAGAAGGATTTTATTTTCCTCTATTTCGTGTGTGGACCACTCTTCCCCCCCCCTCCCACCACCAGTGCCCTAAAACTGAAACAACAAAAACATCAACAATAACAATGGCCATTCGGCTCATGAAGACACTTTTTCCCACTCTGTATAGAGTGACACGAGCCCAGTCTTTTGTGTTTCATTGTGGGAAAACTCGGGGGCTGGCGTTTTTTTCCCGCTTCCTTGCATTACTACAACCTTGATGTATTGGTATCTCGGTATTTGTGGATCCCTGGGCTCCATTTTGTCAGTTTCTGATCTTGGTTTTCAACTTCTACTCCTGCCAGCTTAAGCAACACTACATAACTCATTCCTTTTTTTTTAGGGTCTTTCTTTTCTTTTCTTTTGCTCTCTTTACGATCCCGTCTCGACTTTGGGAAAGGAACATTAACGTGCTCAAACTAGCATACGACATTCATCAGGGATATCATTGTTGACATTTTAGTAAATAATCCCAGTTGTTGTTATTTAAGAGGAACCATTTTTCACACACTTCTTTGTACAAAGGTCCCGTTTTAGCCCTACCAAATTTCATGGGCATTTTTTAACTAAGGAATTTTTTTTTTTACCTTCTTCGGTGGTCCTCTTGCTTTTATAAAATCGACACTAAGGAATTTCACTCGTTCATAAGCGATTCCAAAGAGAGAGAAAGAGAAAGAGAGAGAGAGAAAGAGAGAGAGAGAAAGAGAGAGAGAGAAGTTGGGATTCTACTGTTTATCAAACATTCCATTCACTATTCAGATTATCGAGGTTTCAAAGTGACGGTTCTCCTTTGGCAAGTACACCGACCAATCGTCTCCATATAGACAAAATTATCTCGACGCGGAATCCACACACAAATACACGTTACAGTTCCACCAAACAAGCACAAATATATGGTAACCATGACCCAACTAACAATCAATAACGAAAACGATTATTCCACAACAAGAGTGAAGGCCGTGGACCTGCATCCATCACAATTGAACGCCAACGTGCCTACAGTCCACAAGAGCTCTTCATCTAGCATTTCCTCCCAGGACCCTTCCCACGAGTCCCACACAAACCCAGTAACAATAGCAACAACAACCACAGCGACGGCAATGGGCCGCCAGTACCTAGGAGATGTCTCCAACCAACACATATCGTCCAATAAGTCGTTGCGAGCCACCAAACAACCCCAAGCCATCCAGAAAATCACCTTGAGAAAGCGTACAGCGTTGGACAATGCCCCCTTCCACCAAAAACATAGAACCATACCCATAGCTGCCGACAAATCGGGAGCAAGCACTTTGGCTGTGCCTTCGAGACTCCCGCAAAAACGCCAGGCGACAGAATCATCCACCAACTTGGTGGAACAACTAAAAGTCCCCGACTCCGAAACCATTTCCAACAGCACCAATATCAACAAAAAGTCACGATTGATAGACTACGAGTGGCAGGACCTTGATGAAGAAGATTTCGACGACCCGCTCATGGCCAGCGAATACGTTGATGATATTTTCACCTATTTTTCCGAGCTCGAGCAAAGAATGTTACCGGATCCGGAATACCTAACTAACCAGACCCACCTAAAACCCAAAATGAGGTCGATTTTGGTGGATTGGTTAGTGGAAATGCATTTGAAGTTTAGACTATTGCCGGAAAGTCTCTTTCTAGCCATCAATATCATGGATAGGTTCATGTCGATTGAAGTTGTGCAAATTGATAAGCTTCAGTTGCTTGCCACAGGATCCCTATTCATTGCCGCCAAATATGAGGAGGTGTTTTCGCCGCTGGTGAAGAATTACTCGTACTTTACTGATGGCTCCTATACCGAGGAAGAAATCCTTCAGGCCGAAAAATACATCCTTACTATCCTCAACTTTGACTTGAATTACCCCAACCCCATGAACTTCTTGCGGAGAATATCCAAGGCTGATGACTACGACGTGCAGTCAAGAACCTTGGGCAAGTACTTGTTGGAGATCACGGTGATTGACTACAAATTCATCGGTATGAGACCGTCGTTGTGCTGTGCTGCAGCCATGTACCTTGCGCGGTTGATTTTGGGCAAATCCCCGGTGTGGAATGGCAATTTGATCCACTATAGTGGCGGGTACCGGTTGAGCGACATGAAGGATTGTGTAGAGTTGATCTTCAGCTACTTGATAAGCCCGGTAGAGCACGATGAGTTTTTCAAGAAGTATGCTGCAAGAAAGTTTATGAAGGCTAGTGTATTATGTAGGAGCTGGGCTAAGAAGTTTCATGCCGAAGGGAAGAACTTGATGGAAGAGAGCATGTCTACGCATAGACTAACTCTTGAACAGATATGATTGGCATATGTAGTGATTCTTACTGTATATTAATATTTGCATTTCGAGAGGAGTATCTGTAGAGCAGGTCCACAGAGAGAGAGAGGGGGGGACCAACCATCATCTCACAGCACCACATAGAGGCAATCTCCTTGGATAGTGTAGGAGATTAGTGGGGACTGGCAGAGTAGTGTGACCAGTCAAGTCATCAATGGGTGCAACAAAAAAAAGTAACAAGAGTTATAATTTTCTTAGCATCCTATAAACGTGACCTTGGATGTAATTACTGAAGGTAGAGCTTTATTATACTCTTGGCACAGGTGGTGGTTCGGATTTTAGAATGCCATGGGTGATGTGGATACGAGGGTGGTTTCGGAGAAACCAGCTCCATTATGGTTACTGAGGAAACGCGAAATGGTGATCACCAGTGCTCTTTGTTTACCTTTTTGAATAACACTGTCAACTTGTTTGTCTTGGTACAATCTTTTTATGGGGATCCCTGGAACGTGGTTTTCGGTTATAGAAGAGATTGACTAGACTACAGTACCATTACTAACCACGGAAACAAACCCGCCAAGTATCCCACCATCTGCCCCCCCCCCAATGGTTTCACCTGCGACATTTGACTAGATCACGTGATATGCCCCACGAAATGTCGTCTTGTTTCCCCCCCACGAAATGTCGCCCTCCCTTAACGCATATCATCCTCCTAACAACTACAGCTATGCCAATCTCGAAACCTTACACCAGTGCACTATATCAACATGAAAGCGAGACAAGTGCTTGGCAGTATTGTAGCTCTTGCCAGTGTAGTTCAGGCGGTATCATTTGGACAGATACCACAGCAAATTGTTCTCGACAATGGTGCTGTTTTAGACGAAGCAAAGCTTATCCGGTTACCACAGGAAGTTCAGTACGCTTGGAGCGAGATGAAGAAATCGTTATCTCCTCAAAAAATCAAGCAATTGATCGACGCCTACGAACAGTCTCCAGCCAAACCCAGCCACGTCCAGTCCCAAAGCGTGTCTGACGTGTCTTTTGAAACTTTATCGAATGAACAGTACTCTGACTACACCTTGCGTATCAAGAAACTGCACCCCGAAGTACTTGGTCTTGACACCGTCAATCAGTACACCGGGTACTTGGACATCGAGTCTTTGGATAAGCATTTCTTTTACTGGTTTTTCGAAAGCAGAAATGACCCTACCAATGACCCCATCGTCCTCTGGTTGAATGGTGGTCCGGGCTGTTCTTCGAGCATGGGACTTTTTTTTGAGTTGGGTCCCTCCTCCATTAATGCTACTCTCCAACCAGTACACAACCCCCATTCCTGGAACAATAATGCTTCAGTAATCTTCTTGGACCAGCCCGTGGGTGTAGGCTATTCGTATACCGGAGGTGAAGATATCAGAAGCACTGCTGCTGCTTCCAAAGACGTTTATATATTTCTCGAATTATTCTTTCAAAAATTCCCCCAATTTCTTGACCACGACTTCCACATTGCTGGCGAGTCGTATGCCGGCCACTATATACCCAAGTTTGCCAGCGAAATCATTTCTCACGCTGACCGCACGTTTGATTTGAAATCGGTGTTGATTGGCAACGGAATTACCGATTCTTTGGTCCAGTCTGGTGCATATAAGCCCATGGCGTGCGGCGAGGGTGGCTACAAATCAGTATTGGAACCGGAACAATGTGAACAAATGGATAGAGATTACCCCAAGTGCGCCCGCTTAGTCAAACTTTGTTATAAAGTTCCTACGGCATTAACCTGTGTACCAGCACAGTACTACTGTGACGTAAAGTTAGTCCAGCCCTTTCTCTCCACCGGATTAAACCCCTATGATATTAGAAAGACCTGTGACATGGGAGGCAATTGTTACGTAGAAATGGACTATGTAGATGACTATTTAAACCTTGACTATGTCAAGGATGCAGTTGGTGCTTCCAACATTGATATCTACACATCGTGCGATGACCGGGTGTTTAGAAACTTTCTTTTGAACGGTGATGAATCCAAGCCACACCAGCAGTACGTGGCTGAATTGTTGGACAATGGAGTCGCCGTGTTGATTTACGCCGGTGATAAGGATTTCATCTGTAACTGGGTCGGAAACCTTGCGTGGGTGGATAAGTTGGAGTATAGTGATTGCGAAAAATTCGCGGAAAAGAAGTTGCAGCCATGGTACCCCCAAGGAAGTGCCGGTGCTGGCGGAGAAGTGAAGAATTATGGCAATTTCACCTTTTTGAGGATTTACGATGCAGGACACATGGTTCCATACGACCAGCCAGAGAACTCCTTGGCGATGTTTAATGCTTGGCTCGAGGGAGATTACGCATTGGGGTCAGGAGATGAGTAAGGACAAAGTATCCCAATTTTGGTATAGATATGTAGCTGTGGTTTATATGCAGGTGTGTTTGTATTACGTTGCAACATCGTCTATAAACGCGCGCGTGGTTGGTTTTATCACGTGACACATACTAAGAACGCGTCACTTGTAACTGTAAACAACAACAACAACAACAACAACACAAAGGGGTATACCCAAATACTAACCGGTTCTACCCAAGTGTATTCCCTCCATCATGTTCACAGGCTTATCTTTCCTTATTGTCGAGTCAGAAAACCTCGAGGACAGCGATGAAATCAAACGGCTCCTCGAAACCAACGGCGCTACCAAAGTCATCACCAAGCACCGAGACCGCAATTTGAGCACCAACTATTTAGACCCGCCAACAGTGTCGCATATCATCTCTGAATCCACTGACTTTGCTGAGTACTTTCTTGCCCTCCAGTCCATGGTTCCGGTGAGCACTCGGCGCTGGGTTTTTGATTCGCTAGCACAAAATAGACTATGCAATAGCAAATTGTACAACCCCAACCAGCAACACTTCTTCCGTGATGTATTTATATGCTGTGCCGATAATTTGCCCCTGGAGGACAAGGAAATAATTTATGAAGGTGCTAAGGCGTTTGGTGCTGGTTGTTTGGATGTGCTAACCAAGTACACCACCCACTTAATCGCTCTGGACGTATTAAATGAAAAGAGTGTTGTTGCGTCCAGTGTCATTAATGCAGGAATTAAAATAGTTGTACCCGAGTGGATCGACGACTGCATTGCTCTCGGGAAGAAGTTGCCGGAAACCGATTACTTGCTTCCCGATCCCAATATCTGGAAGAATGGACCTCAGCCACTGTCTCCAGCTGCCGAGACCACTCCCATAAATAACGATTCTTGGTTAATAGGGAAGAATGTATTCATCAGCCAGGACTATAATCTTTCCCAGCGGCAAACCAATGCTCTTGGCAACCTTCTACGTCGCCTTGGGGCAGCAGTAAGGCCAGTCTTTGACACTGCCAATACCGATATCTATTTGGGCAAGTTCCGACTCGGGGATGCTTATAACCAAAGTTGCGAAAATGACAATATTATAGTGGGAAACTTATCCTGGCTATACGCTTCAGTGGCATCCAACAAATGGGTCCTTCCTCTCGAGACGAGCCCGCTTCATTACCCAGCTCCTCCAGAACCACTTACTGGGTTAATCAATGTCAAGATTTCCATATCCAACTACTCTGGCGAGTCCCGAGCCTACCTTGCCCGGCTAATTGAACTTATGGGTGGTACATTCACCAAAACGTTAACTAAAGAGAATAGTTTTCTTGTATGTGCCAAGCCAGAAGGGAAGAAGTATACCACTGCCAAGGATAAGTGGTTGGACGAGAATGGCCACTGCATTGTTACAATAGTGAACCATCTTTGGATTGAAGAGTGCTTTGCGAATTGGTGTATACAAGATGCTACTAAGGCAAAGTATACCCAGTTTGATGACATGATGGTGGCGCAAGTAGGGCGGACCAGGTTGAATGCCAATGTGTTGAACAAACCGGGCAATAAGGAGAGCAAAACCAAACCGGTCAATGTCGATGACAGTATGAGTGACGATGGAACCACACGTACCCAACCTGGTGTATATAAACCAGCTATAACCACAACAGCCAATGTGGAAGAAAAGCCACCGACATCCCCACCTGCTGATCAACCCAAGTCCAAGTCTCCAGGGACCCCTGGTTCTGACAAACCAACCCCATTCAAACCTTCACAAAGCACACCCACCAGTTCACGCCCAGGCCGGTCCGCTGCCAAACGAGCAGCAGCAAAATTGCACGAAGATATGTCCGACTTAATCCAGTACCAGGAAATGGCGAAGAGCTCGCGTAAAATGAAGGACTACTTGAATTCATTAGACCAGTCGTCGTCACGGAGTCGCCAAGAGACCCAACAACCCCCCAAGAAGAAGACAAAGATCCCTCCTGGCCAGTTTAAAATCGTGGCCATAATGACGGGGTGCGAATCATTCATTGATTTAACCAACGAGGATTACACGAACTTGGAATCCAGCGGAATATTGATCGTGCCCGACTTGGAAGGGATCCGGCCCACCACCTTAGTAGCCCCAAAAATACTACGCACAGAGAAGTTCTTGAGAAGCATATCCAAGGCCGATAAGATTGTCCATCCCAACTATATCATTGATATTGTGGAAACGTTGCGTGGTGGCGGCGACGCAGACAGCATTGATCGCAATGCATACGAATTGGATAAGATTATCGACACTACCGACGAACAATTGGGGTATAAAGCCGGCTCCCAGGGCTTACAACAAATGCTCCAGTCCCCCAATAAGGGGACTTTGTTTGCTAACTTAAAACTAAACTTATCCACCAATTTGAACGGGGGGGTAGATGTGATCGCCGCCATTTTGCGTGACCATGGTTTGGTGGAGTTTAAAGAGATAACCCTGGCGGCAGGGTTAAAGAAGAATGCTCTCCACTGCAATATCGAGTCAGCTACGAGGTCCATCTTAATTGCAAATAGGAAAAAGGATACCAAGATCATTAATGCGTTTAAGAAATCAACCTCCAATGGAATTGTGCTTGAGTGGGACTGGTGTGTACGGTCAATCTTCAAGATGGAGCTCCAGCTACTCGACAACTTTAAATTGTGAAACGAATGTAGTATATAGACGTATAATAAAAGAATAATACCTCTGATCTATATATACTAAAGACAACATACACTAAGTCAACAGAAAGAAAGGAATAGAAAAAAAAAGAAAACAAGAAGGGAAGATAACCACTCCTGGAGTCAAAGTAAAACAACATAAATGTTCCCTTCCCCCCTACAACTAGATATCTATTAAACTTGGACCGTCGGGGTTTCGTTGCTGCTGTGGTTGGGCATTGCCAAATCCATATCCTGTAGGAGCGGCATTTATAGGAGGTTGTCCCGGCTGCAGGGACTGCTGGAATCCGGTGGAAAGAAATGGATTATTAGCAGAGCTCGACTGTGGTCCTTGCTGAATGTACCCGGTACCACTGGAATTTATAAACGTCTGAGTCTTGGTGTGCTGGTGGGGAATTCTCGTGGTACCCACGTTACCAAAGGTATCAATACCTGTTCCTTGCGCCAATAAGTTATTCAATTCGGAATGAGTATCATCGCTGAACTTGGCAGAAGACACCGCATCGGCCGAGTTGGATGGAGGAGGCTGCTGGGGTTGAGTAAAGAATTGTGCTTGCTGGGGATGTTGTTGTTGTTGTGCTAAGGCATTCAACGTATCTGATCTTAGTGGCGACGAGGGTGTGTTTGCTGAAGATAAAGCAAATGGATTGTTAGATCCGGTTTTCAATGGCTGTAACGCCTCGGGCTGCTGAGGTTGTCCATAGTTGAAACCAGTGAACTGGTTAGCTTGGAGTTGTTGTTGTTGTAACAACGCCTGTTGCTGCTCAAAGGCTTGTTGTTGTAACAAAGCCTGTTGCTGTTGTTGCTGTTGCTGCAATAAGGCTTGCTGCTGGTACAACCCGGTCTCCATCGGGTTTTGTATTGGGTTGCCAAACATATCATACTGCTGGTTGGCCTGGGGCTGGTAATACCCAGTAGCAGCATAATACTGCGGCTGTTGGTATTGCTGTGGCTCATCGGTCAAATCCAACAAGTTCAGCTGGTTCTTTTGTTTTCTCATCTCTTCTTCTTCCATCGATAACTTCAACGCCGCCTCCAAATCAGGATCGTAGGAATCCTCTCGCTGACGGGTTTGCTCTTCTTCGGCGGTAATTCTTGACAACTCAAGTGCGCGCTGCAAATCAGCGTCATACGGCTCGCTTCTTCTTGTCTGGGTGTCTCTTCTTGGTCTTCTTCTTTCCCTTCTATTATCGTCGCTGAAATCGTCGTCACCCAATCCGTTCCGTTGTCTGCGAGACGCCGCCGAACGCTCTTGTTTCAACCGTTCATCATCGTTCAAGAGAGACACCAATTCCTTGGCTTTCACTCTGATTATGGCCCCTTGGTCATTGTTGTTCTCGTCGAAATGGATAAATTCCCGTAAAGTCTTCACAATGTAGAGGTTATCTTTGGCCCAGAGCACACACTTGTCGGACCCAAACCGAACCAAGTAGTCCAACACCGTAAGTGACTTAGCAACGTGTCTCCAGTTCTTACCTTTGTCATTAAGACGACGGTCTAGCATATCCATGATCTCCAAGAACTCTGTTTGAGTTTGATATGTGTACGAGGCAATTTCTTCCATATCGTAGGTGGTGGGACCGGTGGGGTCATTAGAAGTTGCTTTCCTAACAACTTTCTGGGCTGACGAGTAGCCATTGGCCACGTTCTTAATGGAGCGAACAAGTTTCGACATGAGTAATGGGTGTAGTTGGTGAGATTTCGGAGTTCTTGATACTACTATTTGAAAAACAACAACGCAAAAAAAGGGGGGGTAGCGGTTGAGGGGGGGTGGTGGTGAGAAGAGCTAGTGACCTAATGTCGTATGTACACAAATATTGTAGACTTGATAGGTGTAACTCAGTCGAGGAAAAGGTTGCGTGAGGTAACTGTACTAACCTGACTATATCTAAATTAGATGTTTACAGTTGTGATTAGGATAGAGATGTAGATGTGGTGTGTTGTGTTGAATGGGTGGATTTTGATCTTCAAGGTTGAGAACGAAGTTTTCCTTTTCTTTTTTGTTTTTTTATCTTTTTTTTTTTTTTTATGCTTCGGGATTTCTTTTTATTTGGGTTTTGTATGCCGATAATGTCGGCTGGTGATTGTGCTTGGTGGCACAGCCGAAGTAAGAATGGCACAGTTGTATTAGTAAGAATGGCACAGTATTTAGTAATATGGACTGTAGAAGCGAAGTGTAGTATAAGATAGCTGTGTGTTTTTGTTGGTGTTTATAATGTCTAGGTATATTTTCTTGGTGATCAGAGGTTGCAGCATTGACTGCGAAATTTCATTTGTGTTTCATATACTGAAGAAGGCTGAAGTGTACTTGTAGTGTAGAACCGGGGTTTAACCTCCATTGACGTAGTAACTGTAACAAGCTATAATACACAAAAAGAGCCTAATATACCGCATGTGGTTTTATACCGTAGAAAGGATACTGGCGAGAATAACAATAACCAGGAACATGTTTGCACCCAACCGAAATCCTGAACTAACAGCAGAGTCAGACTCTGGAGTGGGTTCTGGACTCTCTGCACTTGGTTCTGGACTCTCTGCACTTGGTTCTGGACTCTCTGCACTTGGTTCTGGACTCTCTGCACTTGGTTCTGGACTCTCTGAAATTGGTTCCGGCTGTGAACTTGGTTCCGGCTGTGAACTAGACGCCTCGGCATCGCCAATTCCAAAATCAAAGAAAGAAGACCCTTCAGAACCAGGGGCAATCGAGGTGCCGTAGAACACAGAGTCACCGTTGGTGAGCCCGTCATCGGTGAAATTGACAAACAGAGCATTTCCCGAGGCATAGGTGCCGTCCCAGCAGTACCTGCTGAAACACTCCTGGCATTGCTTCGACTGGGCTATATTTCTCCTCTCCTCCTCCCGCCGGATCAAGGCACAACCGATACACGCTTTAAACTCCTTATCAATGGTGCCGTTCAATCTGGTGGCCACGTCAAAGCCATTCTTAATGAGACCCTTCTTCTGCTCGTCGGTATACGTCAACTGGTAGGTGCTCACGTTGCTATAGTACTCATAGGGACGGTTGGCAAAATAAACCACCAACGGCGGCACTACGCCGTCCTTGGCCAAGTCGGTTAAGTTCTTGGCGTCGCAGCCAAAGAAGGTGGGCCTGGCAGTCAAGTTGTGCTGCAAGAACGTTTGCACATCAGGGACATACGGACAGAGTGTCGAGCTGCCTTGCTCGGCAAACTGCCGTTCGTAGCTGTTGATCAATGCTGACCCGTCCGGCCAGTTCACTAGGTTGTCGTTGGAGTTGTCAAAGGCAAACACGACATCCAACCCGCGTTCTTTCACCATAAGCGTCGACAACGGGATAATCTCGCCGCCAATACCACCGTCGATCAAGTAGAGGGTGTCGCTAGTTGAAATGTTATTGGACTTGGTGTACTGTGACTTGTAGAACGGGTTGGGCTTGAACAAGGCGACATCCTCGTGACTACTCGATAAGTAGTTGAGAAACTTTTTCAATATATCCTTCACTATGGACGGCAAGGAATCGCAGTCGTCGCAAACTAACGTATCCAAGAACTGGTTGAAGAGGGACGACGACGCGCCCATCATAAACCCGGCATTGTCAAACCCAGCTACGCAGTCGCCACGGGGTACCCCATTTTCCACCATCGTCCCCAAGTAGGTTATGTCGGTAAATGCATTTAGCGACGGGTCAAACGACCCAAACTCGAACGGGTTCATCTCAATAACGGTAGAGTTCAAGTTATACACAATGGTTCCTGGTTTGCGTCCCAAAGCAGTGATAAACGGGAACGGCATATCGTGGTTCTTAAACGCATCCACGTTTCTGATATCGCTCCACGTAGTACCGGCGGCGTAGTTATCATCTCCCTGGGGGAACAACTGGTGGGCCAAAGCCCTTGCCCACGCATCGGTTATAGAGGTTTCAAACCCAGCCTTCTCCTTGGAGGCTAAATCGATCTCTATGCCCTGCTTGCCACTCCAGAAGTTTAAGTGCGACAATACACCCATTAGGTTATTGGCCACAACCGGCATTACGATCTCCGAAAGACCATCCTGGTTAAGAAGCTGCCTCGTGGATGTCAAATTCCACAAGTCGTGTTGGTTCTCAAACACCACTTCTTCGACAGAGGGCCAGTCCTGCACTGCAAGGGACCCCAAAAACCACCCGGCACCAGATAACCCACCAATATACGTGGAGCTTTGTAAAATCCCCCCGAGATTTCCCGGGAAGCTGGTTCTATCGTCGAGGGCCAATAGCGACCCGGCCCCATTTAGCATGGCCCGGTATCCACCCCCGGAAAATGCCAACCCAAGGGTGATTCCCTGGGATACCTCATCGAGGAACTTGACCGGGTTAAACCCGGTCAAATTGGCGCTTTTGAGAAACTTGATCATGGCACTATTGGTTTTCTTTTGCCGTTCCTTCAACCATTCCTGCTCCAACCTGGAGATGGAGTCTCCCTCTCTAAGAAACGACCCGGACGACAACGCCGGACACTTGGCAGACCCAGGAGCATATCCTCCAGATGGAGAAGTGCCCACGACAAGTGCAAGTAAGTAACAGACAATATATAGAAGCATCACTTGGCACAATTGAGCAATGCGATAGCAATGTCTCTGTCATGCAAAACCTGACATTCCCAAACGAAGGATGGGGATAAGGCTTTTTATATGAATACGAACATGGTGGTGGGGGAAATGAGAGTGACAGACCAGTTGCAATGCATTTCCCAGTTAGGAAATCACAATTTTGTGCCATCTTTCCGTTTGGCTTATACTTTTCTCTCTTCCCCCCCCCAACTATTAACCATTTGGCATAGCGTCTATCCTTTGTTTTATCAACAATGTATTTCGGAACCGCTCCGTCAACTCCCCGTATAAGCAAGCTCGTTAGTGCTATATATATGTTTTTTAATTGTAGCAGTTTATACTTCTCCACATTATTTTCTTATTGTTTATGAGGAAAAATATCTCCGCAAAAAATAATGACGAAATCTACAATGAGAAGGTGTCCGTTATATTCCAGAATGAGGGGAGGGGGATTTGTTGAATGGTGGGTATTCGAGTTATGCCAATGCTTCTGGTTTGCCACAAATACCGATTTTGGATAAGGAAGGTAGTTTTGCACATTCTCTCGTACTTCAGTGTAAACGAGGAGATCCCTTTTTTTCTCTTTGTTCAGTGTTACATGAATTCTGGGACGATTTCTATTTATGGCTTGCAGTTAAGAAATCCCATCTCGTCCAGTTCTTCGTTGTGAGCGGGGGAGGTGTGGTTTTCTCTCTAGCTGCCAATTGGCGTATTTAAACTGGACTTCGAGAGTCCTCGTATGGTTAGATTATAGGGGGTAAAACGTATGGCAATTGTAGAGACTGCTGCTTTTCCTAGGTTTTGTCTATGAGCAGCCATCAAACGGATATTCATGTGTACCAAGTATGCACGAATTAAAAAGCGCCAAGGAACTCGTTGGAGGTGGTGTTCCCATTTCCACTATTTATTCGATAGAAATCCACACAACTACAGTATGCCAGACCTCCATACCTACAGAATCCCACACCTTCACATACATCCCCCTCCCCCATGCCCATGCCCATCCAGCTGCGAAACTTGCTCGTTTTCCACACTAGGAAAAAAAAAATCAGGCTGCAAATCGCCTCTGTGCTGCAAAAAGACAAAAGAAAACTACGAGTTTCTCCTAGTAGTCTCACCACCAACAACAACAAACTAACAGCACTTTTACTATATGCTGCGTACAAAATAGCCCACCACCAACCATCCTTTCACTCATATTAATCTCATAACCACCGCCGCCACCACCACCACTGCTCCTCCCCTCCTCCCTTTCGACAATCCCGCACGTGACCAAACGGTATACGAGATGGCTATTAAAATGAGAGAGTTTCAAGTGGACAAGGGAAAATTTTTTTTGTTTTTTCTTCTTCTGTCCAATCACCAGAAAAAACCCAGTCGTCTCTTCCTCCCCATCCCAACGACAACAGACTATATCCACCACAACATTCTTTTGTGTAAGTTATACTTTGGTAACTCCATTTAATTCATCAAGAGTCCTTAACTAAGAGTGGTCTCCTTCTCGCACCAAGTGGATATTGCTCGTTTGAATCGCATAAGGAAAAAAAAAAAAAAAGAACCCTCCAGCCTTATCGAGTACTTTATTTTTTTTTCTGACTACGCCCACAAAAGACATTCTCGCGACACTCCAGAAAACGAGAATTTTTCAGTACTGGTACTGTAGTAGGTAGGTCCAGATCAAGATCATACCGGGGTTAGAATTTACAGGGATCCCAAAATACGATAATCAAAAGCTATAGGTTTGTTGGTATTGTGGCTCTTGTATACGTACATGTAAATTTATTTGGTGATTTTTTCTTTTTTTTTTCCTTGCCTCTTTGTCTTATTAATTATATTTCCAAAGTAGACCAACCACGTTTAGCTGAATGGACAGAATGGTGTCCGAAGATATTAGAAGGTGTCGTCGCTGTAAGCGCAAGAGACTCGGAGACGAGCCGGATGAAGTCCTGCAGTACAAAACCTGTGCCAAGTGTCGTATAATTGAGCGGGCTAAAAAGAACCTGAGGAAGCCGTTGGCTGAAGAAACCATGCTATACGGTTTGAAGCAGTTCACCGAGCAGAATGAAGGTGGCGACTTTATGGAGGAGGAAGGGTTGTTAAAGGATGAATATTTTCGCCAGTTCCATAACAAGCCGTTCAATTACGAACATGAAATTAACCGCGTGCTAAGCCATCCCAACTACGTACCACCAGACCTTACCAAGGTATCGTTTGATACCAAGAAGAACGAGCTGGGCGGTCCCGGTAAATCACTGCAAAGACACCAGCTGCCGCTGCTGCAGCGGCAACCCAACCACCACCACCAGCAACACCAGCAACACCAGCATCAACAAATCATTCTTGCTAATGAAAAATACACTCTGGCCAAGTCCAAGAAACACGAAACCAATCTCGCCGATAACGTCAAAGATGACGACATTTTGATCGAGTTATCAAGACTAGGAAACGAAGACGAGGTGGCGGCATCGATAACGGCAACAAACCACCCCGCGTTGGCGATGCCTATAGTTGATCCATACTCCTACGTGAATGTTTATCACGATTTCCAAACCTATTTGACCAAGATTGCCGACATGTTGCGAGCCGGCGAGCGCATCCATAATCTCGTATTGTTGAAGGAATTCACAAACAACTTCACCGCCAATATGGCCCGGTTCGATGTCCAGAACCGGGACCAGCCGGCCCCGACTCACCTCAGTGTCAAACAGAACGAAAGACAGCTAAGACACCATTTGTTGAACAATCTACGGGCGCTGTATATCCAACCTATAGCTGCACTTATGCACATTCGCTACGAGGAAGAGTCTAATGTCGCAGATGTAAAGTCGGCCAACTCAATTAGGAGCTTGCACAAGTTTGTTTTCCACGATAGACCGCAGTACCCGTCGGGGTTGAGGAAAATTAAAAGCTCTTCTATTTCGTTGTACTACAACAGGCTGCACAATTTGTTGGTTGTCAAGCTCAACCACGAGTTGTACACTCCAAGCGGTATCAAGTATCCTGCGGACCTCAAGGTCCGGGTCGGAGAGATCTACAAGAAAGTGCAGTATGAACGAGCCATACCCAATTTTAAATTGACCCATGCTAGACTAGACCACCATCCCATCACCGGCGGGCTTGTGTACGATAAGTTGCGCGCGGTGGTGGAGTCGTGTTCTGCGGAAATCCAGGGGTTTGTAAAAGAGTTGTCACGGGACGACTTTATTGCCGACTTTGTTAACTTCAGCGAGGTGTTCAAAGTGAGCAGCGATGATGCCGAGAAGGAGGGCGATGATGTGGGGAAAGAGGGCGACTACGAGACTGACACGGTAGTCGCGGCAGCAGTTGCAGCAGCAGCAGCAGCAACAGCAGCAACTACAACAACTACAACAACTACAGAAGAAGAAGACGACAGTCATATACTTGAGAAAAATAACCACCAAGAGTATGGTGATGTGCTAGAGAAGAGGGCTACAATCGATACTGGTGCAGATGGCCAATTGGTGCGGGAAGCCACGGCTGAATTGGTTGATCCGGTTTTCAAACCAGACCGACCAAAGTCCGATATCGACAAAAATGAAGAAATCGCGGTCGCACCAGCAGAGGTATATATAGTAAAAAGCGAAACAGATCCAGGGGAAATCATTGGGGAACCTACTCCTGTATAAATACTTGTGTGTCATAACTATGTACGATTTAATTCCCAGTTAAATATAGAAGCATTTTTTATTTATTATATATATCTGAAAGGGGCAGTTTATATGTGGGATAGATACCGCGCATACTAACAATACCACCCAGAATACCTTTACAATATCACCCAAATAGGAGTGGACCAACCAATCTCAACAATGTATGATCACACAGCATCATTGTCACCATCATTAAAAATAAGTTTAAATCATCGCGGTCAGTGAATGCGTTTCTTTTTCTTTTTTCTTTTTCTTCCTCTTTTTTTTTTTTTCTGCTTTTCGGCCTTGCGTTCGTTTCCTCACTTATCCCCCTTGCAGTCACCACAGTAACGATTTCTGTTGATGGAATTCCAACTCCCTACCACATTTCTTGATAACAAATCACGGTTATATATAGGTAAAAATAATAACCGGTAGGTAGTATAAACCGTGTGTGTAGGGTAACTATGAGGGTAATAGATACAGTAGTAATATTTTTGCTAGCGGTGGTAAAATTATCTCTGGCCATTTGGTTAGACACCAACAATGATACTACTATTCGAGAGGATTGTAATTTAATAGCCAAGGGTCTCTTGGATTATTATGAGGGAACGAAATATGGTGGTACCATTGGTATGTTTACGTGGCCATATTATTGGTGGGAAGCTGGTGGTGCGTGGGGATCGCTTATTGATTACACTTTTTTTTTTGACAACGACACGTTGGTGCCCTTGATCAAGGAGGCGTTGGAGTACCAGACCGGGGACGACAATAACTACGTGCCCTTAAACCAGTCCACGACTGAGGGTAACGATGATCAAGGTTTCTGGGGGATTGCTGTGATGGGGGCGGCCGAACGCAACTTCAGCAACCCCGAGGACCCAGAAAAAGCGTGGCTCACCTTGGCCCAGGCGGTGTTCAACACTATGACCGCTAGATGGGACGAGGATGAGTGTAACGGGGGGTTGCGGTGGCAGATTTTCCAGTGGAACTCGGGGTACGATTATAAGAACTCTGTGTCCAATGGGTGTCTTTTCCATATTGCTGCCCGACTTGCCAGATACACCAGCAATGACACGTATGTCGAGTGGGCCGAGAAGGTCTGGGACTGGATGTACGGCATTGGGTTGTTGACGGAAGGAGATTGGTGGTTTGTGTACGACGGGGCCAAGATCAACAATAACTGCACCAACATCACCAAGTACCAGTGGACGTATAACCAAGGGTTGATGTTGGCTGGGTGTGCCTATCTCTATAATTACACCGAAGATATGCGGTGGTACAACTATACCCACAAGTTGTTGGACTCGTCTCGGGTGTTTTTTATGAATATCACCGGGAGCATGGTGATGTACGAGGCTGCGTGCCAGCCCAGCAATAGTTGTAACAATGACCAGAGGTCGTTCAAGGCGTACTTTTCGCGGTTTTTAGGGTTGACCTCGGTGTTGGTTCCCGATACGGAGCCGATTATCACCAAATGGTTGGTGGACTCGGCAAATGGCGCGGCTGGGTCGTGTTCCGGCGGTACCGACGGCCACACGTGTGGTTTGCAGTGGACCAACTGGACCGTGGGCTGGGACGGCATGTATGGGTTGGGGGAGCAGATGTCGGCGCTCGAGGTGATGCAGAACTTGATGGCCCACAAGCGGCCGGCCCCCTACACGGCCCACAACGGAGGCTCGTCCAAGGGGAACCCGGCGGCCGGGTACGGAACAGAGGTTACCAATACGTCTCCATTACACCTTGGAACAAAGGATAAAGCCGGTGCGGGAATTATAACCGCGATTATTGGCTCGTCCTTGATTGGTACATTTGTCTGGTTAATTTTGTAGGTAAAGAGTATGTGTATTTAGAAACAAAAAAAACATATAAAGCATAAAGATATGGGATTCTCGTGTGACCAAGGACGGTCGCCATATGAGCTGGCCATGCTACGTGGAACAACTTCTGCCTGCCTAACGAGTTAATTGGCGTAGCTTGCTGTATGAGTTGAGTGCATCTCGGCAAATATCCACTATGCGACATCCATAATTACTTCATACTGAAACACACCTCTTTTCTAGCACTAGAATGTTGAAACGTCCCCATCTGCCCAAGTTACACATCCCACACCATATCTGAACCTCCCGCATATATTCTACAAATCACTTAACCCCCCTCATCTCTATCTAATCTATAGAAGACACTTGCTCAGATAACCACGTGACCAAATTTCTTCCCCCGCTACCAACCAAGTCCGACCGAGGTGGAGAGGTCAAAAAAAAAGAGGCGTAACTTGTTGATAACGGACATTGCTTGTCATACTTCACACCACAACGATAAACTCACGATAAATGAGTTCTGAAGATCAATTTATATCTGTCCAGTGGGATAGAGGTGAAGTTGAGAACGAGAATGGTGACCGTGCTGGTGGTGATGTTTTTCCAATTGAAGAAGAAACCGAACATGCCAATACTCTGGCTATGGCTACTGATAACCCCTCGGGACTTACAATGGAGGTAGCTGGTGGGATTGGTAACTTGGCAATAAATGAAGATAGACCTAGTGAGCAGGATCCGAGTGATTCGCTATTGTTGGCGGGTGAACCTACATTGGTGACTTCGCCTGCAGTGCCACCAGTATCTGCCACCGCATCAAAGTCGGACGAAAATACTCCTACCCATGACACGCCAATAGAGGCTGGTGAACATCACCCATTGTCTGTTGCTATGGTGGGCGAGTCCTTGTTTGATAAGTATGTTATCCGTACCACAGTAACCAACCCAAGTCGGGATATGGATATGACATCCAAGCCATTCATATCGTACTTGGTGACCACAACCACCGACCACCCGTCGATATTGAAATTGGCATCCGATGCCACAAAGCAACAGGAAAGCGATAAGTACTCCTCTATAACAGTAAGACGAAGATATGGAGACTTTCGGTACTTGTACGAAAGCTTGAGTAACGACTTCCCCACTGTAATGATACCTCCTTTACCCTCTAAACTGAACTTTAAGTACTTGACCGGAGACACTTTCAGTTCGGAATTTGTCCATAAACGATTACACTCTCTCGACCGGTTTATCCGGTTCATCTTGCAGCACAAGGTGTTGTCACAGCTGTCAGTATTCCATTTGTTTATCAGCAATTCGAATGACTGGACAACGTTCACCACCTCACTAAGAATCAAGGATATCAACGACGACGAGAGCAAGTCGGGATTTGTCAATAAAGTCGTCAATGAAGATATAATCACCGAAACCGTGATGAATTTCTTGACCCCGTCCAAACACAAACGCGAAACCAATAAGGACATATTGGAGATCAACGACAAGTTGAAGAGGTTGTATGAGAACTTACTCAAGTTGGATAAAATCTTTAGTAAACTTAACCGGAAGAATGGTGATTTGAGTGCTGATTATGTCCAATTTCTGAGCCAGCTCATTAAGCTCGCTTCGGTACAGCTGAAGCTGCCGGCTGCTGCCGAAACTAGCAGTGCACCCAGCGACCAAGATTCTCCGGGCACAAGAAGCGAGGATTCGTCGTTGATTACCAATTTCCGGATCTTTTCCGAGTCGTTAAAGTACTTTCTGAAGTCGTGGTCGGAACTATACAAGCACATTGACGAATCGTTTTTGGTGTCCTTGAAGGACTGCGCCAAGTATATCGTTAGCTTGACGAACTTGATTGAGTTGCAACATAATAAAAAGATTGATTTGCACGCATTGCAAGATTACTTGAACAAGACCCGCAGTGAGTTGGTGAGTATGGGGGTGAATATAAGCAATCCCCATCACCCTCCACCAAACCCTGTGATTTCGGCATACCAGAGCGGGGGGATCGTGAACAGCACAACCCAATTAATTAAAGATACGTTGTCAACGTCTGCAACCGCCCACATTGGCTCCAGCACCACGGAAAACAAGATCCAAAGGTTGGAAGCCAAGGCGGTGCAGCTTGAAAATGAGATCTCCATGCAAACCAAGCTAGTGAATGACTTGACCAATCGAATCATAGTAGAAGAGTTCCCCAACTGGGACAGGTTCAATAAGAATGAAATGAAGAATTCCATGGTTTCGCTATGCGACGAGCAGATCAAGTTCTACAAGGGCTTGATCGACAAGTGGGGCGATGTCGAAATGAAGCTATTGCAACGGTTGGACGAATTCAAGTAAGTGTGTACCTACAGTAAATATTACAGTTTATTAATATACATATCAAATCATGTTGCTGGAGTCACTGAATAGCTGTCGGCAAACTTTGCTAGCGGCTGGATGTTGAATTCGGCCATCCGGTTATAGGCCGGGTGGGGAATGTCCCAGTCATCGCCTAGCTTCTGCAGAATGTACGACGCTATGTCATCACAGTATCCGACCAAACTCAAATCAAAGTCTCGGTCCGGGAGAGGGTCCTTGTTAATTAAAATCCGGGGTACGCGCAGAGGGACCTTATCAATGATACTGGCCACTGGCTCCACCTTTAACGAGGTGCCAATCACAATCACCAAGTCACATGCCTTAACGTCGTTTTTCAAGTCCTTGTGGAACCGTTTGGGTAGCTCCTCTCCAAAAAATATAATCTCTGGCTTAATAACCCCATGGCTAATCAGGGCCTCGCTTATACTGCCCCAGCATACAGAACATCGCGGAACCTGTTTCAGTAAGATGTGGTTATAGATTTTGTCACCAGCAAATTTATTGCGGCATGTAACACAACGGGCCAGTGCAAACGATCCGTGGCACTGAATAAGCTTATCCCTGTGGATTCCTGCCTTGATCTCTAGGTTATCTATATTCTGGGTATAATTCTTCAATAGTTTCTTCTTCAGCTGTAGCAACTTGATAAAGGAGTGCAAAATTGTCCACTGTCCCTCTGGGGGCAACACCAAATGTGCTATGGTGTAGAATAGGGTGGGGTCTTTCATAAAAGTTTCCATGTCGAAAACCTTCTGGGGGTCTTTCAAGTCCATTCGGGCCAACTGGGTGTACAACCCTTGAAACGACCGGAAATCCGGGATGCCCATGGACGTGGAGATCCCGGCCCCGGTGATGACCAAGATCTTTGATTTCTCAGAGATATCAGCCACAAAGTCATCAATGGTGTATGCTGGGTCACTATCTGCAGAGGTCTCTACGAAATCAGACGGGTGGTGGGGGATGGTTGCATCGTCAAGTATGAGGGTAACCAACCGTGACGCAAGCTCTCGCGCCGACACGTTCTGGTAATCCTGTATGTGGTGTTTGGGGTAGCCAAAGTTCAAGAGCATCTTACATATCTCTACTTTCGACATTCTGTCTGGCATGTGGGCGTGGAAGAAGCTTATGCACCCTTCGCGGGCTATACATGACCGGTATAGTTTTTTGGTCGAGGGGTCCGGCTGGAAATCGTGCAATACATCGGTAAAAGAACTGTTGTGTAGCATCACCGTGCTGTCCAATGCGTCGCCCGAGACCGAGGAGACGCTACTGCTATTGCTGCTGCTTGGAATCGCAAATGACGCCATCGGGGTTGACGGGGCACTAGTATCAAGCGCCCTAATAATAGGCGTCGGGGAAATACTTGTGGGTATGGGTGCCATATTTGCTGGCACACCTCTTGAACCCTGTGGGCCCGTGGAGTTGGGAATTGGCTGGTACAACTGACTAATAGCGTGGTTATGGCTGTGAAAGCGGCCAATGTTGTACCCGTGTAAACCAGCACCGTCCGGAACGTCGATTCGATTCTCCGAAGCGGAAATCATCGCCAATTTTGCCTATCCGGGCTATTTATTAAATGCCCAGCACCTGAGCTTGACTGAGAAACACGAGGGAATGCACGGAAAAATGAAACTTAGATAAACCGGCCCGTTAGCTACAATGGGCGATATCTAACCTTAAACAGCAGTTTTCGGGTACTTTGAAAGGTGTATATAGTGTATATCCGTGGGATCTAACCGATTATCAACTTTTCAAGATCGTCCGACGGATGCAAACTGGTGTAAATAGCGATTTCAGTGTCTTGACGGACCCAAAACACGAGATTGAGAAGAAAGCAAGACCGAAAACTTTTTTTTTTCCGCTTCTTTTTTTTTTTTTAGGCGCTTGTTCCAACCGCGCGATAACCATTGTGTGTGTGAACAGAATTTCTTTTTCTGGAACCCAGTTGGGTGGGGACCGGTTGGTGGGTTTGGTCATTTCCCATTCGTATCGGGGTTTGTGAGAAGTCCATGTTGATGACTGTCTTGTTACAGGGTGGGGGTATTGGTGAATGCCATTTTTTGGCCGTGGTTATTTAAGTGGTTGGTTTCTATTTTAATGAGATGCAGTAATCAATTCCGTTTTGCACCCATCTCTAATTCCATTTTGCACCCATCTCTAATTCCATTTCTACTTTCTCCACCCCTAATTCCTCTCCACAAATTTACCAGAATACTTGTTGTTAAAATTAGGCAAGCTCCAACTACACTCTCCCAGATATGCCTCGCCGTTGGATCTTCGTGCATAGTGGTGCCTCAATACCTGGGACGGTGCCATATGCCATATTATTGGGTTTCACACGACCGCATAGTTAACCAGTTTTCGTTCCCGCCAACACCACCATTCCTAACATTTGAACCCATTAGAGGTCAATTGGTGAGGTGACGATGGTCTATGTGACTTTGCCCAGTCGTTAGGTTACTAACCAGAAGAAACTCGGTAAATTTTTCAGTGTTCTAACTTTGGTATTGTGTGTTTGCTGGGGTGGTTTTTTTTGCAATATATGTGGTTTTCTCCCAGCCGGCAGGATTCACTGAAAAATGTACACTCCGGCTGCGAATCCACAAAGAGTTCCATATCCATGAGATGACTCTGGGGGGGGATCCACCTAGCACTTTACGCCGAAATTACAACCTTCTAGTCCTTCACATTAACCACTCGTTATTGTGGTTATCTATACACTAGATATTGCTGCACAACCTCTACACGGCTTTACTGTCTATTAAACATTATATACGAATAAAAACAAACCCCCTCTCCCCCCCATAATTGGGCCATGGAGACATCATTTCTTCTTTTTATCCGGCTTTGCGAGACGATCATCTTTGCCGTGGATGCTCTCGGTATCGTCGTCGTCGCCACCCAATTCAAAGAGCGTGCTTGCACCTTCCTGTATGGCACCCGACGACGCTGTGTCGTTGCCCACCACCTTGTCATAGCCTGGAGGAGCATCCATGTCTTTTTTGGCAAACTGCGGTGGCTGGGTTTGTGGCTCTCCCGACAATTCAAAGCTGTCTCTCTCCACGTTTCTTTGGCCGGCATTTCTCTCGTCATCGCTGTGGCTCAACAACGACATGTCGTCCATCTCAAATTCGTGGCCCTGGTGGTAGCCCGGTCCGCTGTTGCCGGTACCCTCAAGGTCGTCATTGATGTCTTCACCAGTAGACACTTGTTGCGACACAGCCAACATGTAGCTGGTCTCGGTCGGTCTCCACAAATACGCCACCGCCATAAACACCAAGAAAAACACCACACTGGGCCAGAAATCAAAAATGAAGAACGACCCTTTCCAGTGCTGCTCAAACATTTCCGTGGTGGACATGCTCAAGTAGATAAACGACGATAACGTCAACCCAAAGAACGCCAAAATCACCGACCCGAAAATAATCCGGAATAGGTTCTGGTACAACTGGAGTTTGATAATCTGTCTCTGCTGGTGCAAGTTCTGGGTGGTGGTTCTAATGGCGGCCAACGTCGTCACGTAGTAGATACAGAGGGTGATGGAAATGGGAATCAACGGCAATAACCCCCAAATCCCGCTAGCATCAGAGTCCTCGATGTTGGTGGTTTTCAGCAACGCCGCCGAGGAGCCCGAATAGTAGTTGGCGACAAGGTACAACATCGAGGCAGCAAAGTTGCACCCAGCCAAAATCTTACACCGGAGCATCACCTTCTTGTCCAACTTTAATACCACCACGCCGTAACCAAGACCAATGCACAACAACAAAAAGAAGGCAAATGTGATTTTTATCGAATTGAGCACCCCAAGGAAAATCATATAAAACCGAGCAAACGCCACCCCGGGGCTGCTCACCCGGTTGATCAAGTCGTAGTAAGACCACACCACAAAGGTGTCAAACGTCAAGAACCCCAACATGGCCAACAAGTACCTCTGCAATGGCAAGATCTGGTTTTCCTTTCTCCGTTTAAAGAACTGGAACCCAAACAACGCCAACGCAATGGCGTAGCACAAGGTCAAAATCCCGTACGCCGGTAACTTGGGGATCTCGCTGGCACTCAATTGGCCAAACGCGTTCTGGAAGTTCACCACCCCGACATACTTGGCATTGTCAACGGGAGAAAACGTTGACACACAATAATACCCGGTTCTGTTGATGGGGTAGTGTATATTGCTCGGACCCATTTGGGTCAACTGCGACACCAAAATCGTGCTGTTGGCGTGGTGCGCATTGACAAGATAATTTCCCCGTTCTTCCTCACCACATATTTTCAACTCCTTGATTGCCGTATCATCACAAATATACTTTGTCCTCCCCTGGCCAATATCTTTTCCTATATACTGGTAATCTTTGAACTCAAAAATAATATAACTAACAACAACGTCCCCATCGGGTTTTTTATCCTTATTCTTAGAATCGTATTTGTTTTTATTGAATTCGTTCAACGTCAACCCGATACGGGGCTTGATTGATCCACCCCAATCATGCTTCGAGTACAACCCTGAACAAACTTGAGAAAATTCATTACTATCGAATTTTACCCGGTTGGCAAACACCACCGTTAGACTCAATAGGAAGCTTATAAGAACCGCCTTCACCATTGTCTTTTGTTTTTATTTTAACCCAATGAACCCTGTTTCGATGTACAGTATGGTACTAGAAAGGGGGGAGTTACCAGTGGGAAGAAAACAAGGGAGTTTGTGGGTGTACCGGAAAAAAATGCCTACAAAGAGAACAAAGCGACGAAATCACTTATGAATGGAATCCACTTTTCGTAAATGGGGGATACACATATACCGTTATTGCGGTAATGGTTTCTTTTTTTTTTAAATAAAAAGGGGGGGGGGTAGGAGGAAGTGTCTTATCCTCTGGTTCCATATGCCGCCTTTGGGGGAGGACTTTGTGGAGTGGTTTGCTTGTTTTGACGGATTATAATGGTGGGGTTTATACGGTAATGGGCTATGTTCTTGGTGCGGGTAACTGCAAAGTACTACAAAAAAAATCCACCCTCTCCCATACCAATATCCCACTACTGGTCTACATTTATTGCTCTATAAGAACTACACACTTCAACAATGATGTCCTAATTCAAGCCCGCCCATACTGCGCCTCCATTTTCATACACCGTCTTGCCTAATTGCTCAACATGGGCGTCCCAGGCCACCAAATGGTTATACAAAGTCTTCACCTGGCTCAAGTTCAAAATCCGCGGCTGCAACCAGGTTATCACCAAAACCTCGTCGATTTGGTTAATGTACCCTTGGATCAAGTTTAACGAAAAACATTTAATAATCAAGTGCTCTACGTCGTTCAATGGGGTTCCTGTAAAGGTGGAGATCTCTTTAAACGTCAATTGTTTGTTGGTGGTGGGTTTCTGTGAGATTAGCTCCAAAAACGCCATAATGATAATCTTTTGTTTCAACGCCACTTCAAACTTGGCCAACATCGGCGACCGGGCAAATGCAACCTGCAACCACTTATTAAACTCGTTCAAGTTACCCGAATTCAAGTTCTGTATTAAATGGTACAACCAGTTGTACTGGGACGACTCTGCGGCAATAACCTGCAAAATATCGTGCAAAATCAACTCTCCAAAATTGTAAATCTTATCCCCCGCCAACGCGGAGATACACAACTCGTAGCACACCTTGACTTTTTCGTCCTCGTTCAACCCAGACACTGATGAGAGGTATAATAACCCGTTGGTGTAATAGGCATTGTAGTTCTCAATGATACGGTAATACTCGCACTTGGCCAAGTAATAAGCGGCATTGATCTTGCTGTTCAAGTTGTTGTTTAACGATTCAAACTTGGGCGACAATCTCGATAAAATCTCCTCCGACTCGTTCAACTTGTTCAAAACCAAGTCGTACCGAGAAATCTGCAAATCGGTATAAATGATCGAGTCCTCCTCGTCGACAATCTTGCGAAACTCGGGATCCTCGTCGTCCTTAAAGTTGTTTTCGCGCTTGATGTGCTTGACGAACCCCGCCTTCAACTCAACCAACTTATCCAACGTTTCTTCCGGCTTCGTGAAACTTTCCAACAAAAAGTCAACCACTTTTATGGGGTTCAACTTGGACTGGAACTGGCTTATAAACAACGAGTATATCTTAAACTTCAACTGCGGGGTGACAAGCGACTTTTCGAAGGAGTAGTAGAACTGGTCCAACACCTGAGTCAACTGGTGCCATAATTTACGTTCGTGGAAATCCTCCAACTGGTAAAGAACGTTGATCAATTCTGAGGATTCGGTCTCCAGTCTCAAAATGGCCAATATAGTGGCTATATCGTTATCTAAATCCATGATGGTGGTGGTGGTGGCGGTTTTGGGAGGTTGGTGGTGCCAGCTTGGATGTGTTTTTGGAGATTTCCATTTTCCCTAAAGCAAATTTCGTTGCCACTAAAAAAAAAAAAAAAAAAAAA
>JAJLZI010000011.1:0-126935 GCA_030572135.1 Intestinozyma alai | reverse complement strand
GTTCTGTATATAATTAATCATCAAAACCAACCACTTCTTCTCCAACTTCCTAAGGAAATCGTCAAACGTGGTAATTAGTGCCTCAGTAAGCTTTTTCATATCCTGGTTGCACAACTCAATCAACTGGTTCAACTTATTCAACTCCTTTTCGATTTGGGATAATTTCATCTTTATTGGCGACGAGTGTGCTGTCGCGGTTGGGGGTGTTGCATCAGGGTTCTCGGAACCATCTTTGATACTGCCGGTGCTACCATCAGGAGGTAACTGGAAATTGAACTGCTTGGGCTGGTTATTGCCACCAAACAATCCATACCACGAAGACTTCTTCTGTAACCTCTTATTGGAAAGGTTTTTCAACGCATTGGAGATGGTGGGACTGTCCAAATCACGCAAATGGTCGAGATTAGCTTGAGGGTTGGTGGGTTTGTCGGGACTAGTTGGTTTGCCACCTGTACTTCCTCCGCTGCCACTACCACTGTTGTTGTTGCTGCTGCTACTGCTACCACCACCACCACCGATATTGGTTAGATTAATCAATTGCTGGAATTTGTTAAACTTTAGCTTATATAAAATCTTGTACTGGATGATTTTATACTTGTAAAACTTGATGAGGGCTAGCGACGTGTAGTGGTACTGGACCAACTGGTTTATAGGCTCCTGCCACTCGGGAACCAAATGGTTCATCAAGAAACTTTCCAAGTTTAAGAATGACAGGTCGATGGTTGAGCCAAACTTCTCAAGCTGTTCGGCGAGACTGTTATCGTTGGACTTGTTGTACATTTGCAAGGCAAAGTTATTAAAGTTGCCGCCAAGGTCGATCAAGGTGCCAATGAGCATCTTGTAGTTTTTGGTACTGCGTGAATTCAACTTATTCAAGTCGTTGAGGGTCTTGATCACCTGGTGGCAATTGACTTCAAACGTAATGAGCTCCTGCGGCAACGTGAACTCCAAGTCCTGCTCAAACCCCCGCAACTCGTACAACTTTACCTGGTCATGTAGTTTAACCATATCGTCGTGGATCTTCTTGAGGCTGGGGAGATTATCTATAGTTGAATTAAAGTCAAACCCATTGACGCCAGGCAAGAGCGAGTACAATCCATTCTGGTCAGCCGGGTTCACGGGGTTTGCCAAAAGTAAGTTATCCGGTACTAGGTTCACGGGGGGTTCATTAAGAGCATTGTACCAACATAATTCGTAATTGGGATCAAAGAATTTGAGCAAAAGTGGGCAGTTCTTCACGTCTTGGTGGGACTCGAATATGACGTCATCGAGAAACATTTTGAAGTATCGTTTCCTCATTTCGATGATGTTGACTTCGTGGGAGTTTTTGATTGAGTTTAGCAAGTAGCTCAACAACGAGTGCTTTTCGGGTATGGGAGGGATGATGACGGTGGGGAAGAGCCTTAGCAAGTTGTCTCTCAAGGACTTGAATTCGCTATACCTTCTCTTGACAATAATGGTGTGGTTAAGTTTCGTGGATGAGAGCTGGATCGTGTATACAATGACCGATGAGTTTATTAGCTTTTCCGAGCTGACAATATCTATCTGGAGCTCATCGTCGTTGAGGAGCTCCGAGATTTGGTTGGACAAGCCGATGGTGCTATTCACCAACTCAGTGGGGAATCCGGGGCTCCTGGAGGCCACAAACAGCGACAGTCCGCTGGTAGACTTTGGCTGCTGGTTGTGGGGCTGGCTGGCAGTTGGTGGTTGATGTGTGCGTGAGTATACCGGTGGAGGTGTGTTGTTTACAACCGGTGGTGAGCCACCGTAGGGGTCATTAATAATGGATGGGTTACCGTAGAACGAGGGGTTATTGTCCTGCTCAATATCTTCAAAGAGATTGGCGTGAGACATCCTGAACCTGGTGCGTATATGAAGCCGAGACCAAGTTTACAATTGCCCGGATAAGCACGACTATGATATACGGCGTTTGTTTACTTGTAAATGCTTATCATAAGACGTTGTTAAGGGGGCGATTGTTTACAGTGAGGAACTGATGGCCGTTTTTTTTTCTGCTGGTTTTCCCAGCAGTGTAACTACTAAGTATGTGTAAGAAAGAGGAATGGTTTAAGAGGGTATTGAGGGAGGGGGGTGGGGTATTAGAGGTGGAGGTAAAGGTATAGCATAGTGTGGTATGTGTGGGTGGTTGGTGGTTTTTAGCTGTTTAGTTGTGGTTCTTAACTATGTGTAGTGGTGGTTCTTAACTATGTGTAATGATGGTTCTTAACTATGCGTAGATTCGATGTGTACTATAATTTCGAGATGTACTGGTCTTCTTGTGGGGGGTGTATAGGTACACTAACATTCAACAGAAGAGAGTATCCCGTGACTAGTCTCTACCATATTTTGATCAATTTGTGTGCAAAATTTTTCACATAATTCCGATTATACCAGCATTATGTTGGACTCTGGAAAACAATGTCCCGCCAAACTATCAACTCTTCATACTGGCACACGATACTTACGCCATGGTTTTCGTATCTCAGTTACAGGAGAGCGTTATTACCTGGCACGAACATTCCGCTGGAAAATAAAAACCGACACATCTACTGCCACCAAGTTATTATTGATAGATAAGTCTAGCCTCGCCCCTCTCCGCCTTTGTCCCACATTAGGGGATGGGGTTTAGTAAGAATGACTTTTGGCAAGTGTGTGATGGGTTCGCCTGGTTGGGGGTGGGGGGGGGGCGAAACCCAGCACCATCAAGGCCCCCACCCCCCAATTTTAAGCGCACACCGAGAAATATCCATGTCGCGTATATGTTCCCATACAATTACTGGAAACTCTTCCCCCCCCAGCAGTTATATGCGACTGGCCCATTTACGAAATGTAATTAGATGAATCTCCTGTCCAATCCACAACTCTCGCCTTGAGGCGGCTCGACTTTGATAAGGGTATATAATTATACACGCTCGAGTTATTTTTTTGTCCATGCTGAAGGTGTTCTTATGAGCTTTCCTTGTAGTTCTATTTGAGTAGACAATATTGCAATTTTTTTTATTTTATTTTATTTTATTTTATTTTATTTTTATTTTTTGTTTAAATAATACTGCACGTGCCTCCAGATTAAGTGACACAGAATGGCGATTACGAATTGCAATAGAGAAGGTCGTTTTTGAGAATAGGTAATGGTATCACCAAGAAATGAAAAAAAGAAAAATCACACTATTTCAGGTCTCAAGTGACTAGGTCCATATAGGGAATGTCCTTGCTGGATATTTTTCATGATGGTGATATTTTATGGAACCCTCTTGTTGAGTGGACGTGCCCACACTCGTTCCCACCAAATTACCTCTTATACAGAAATGGTGCATCAGTAGAAGAAAAGATCTCAGGGCTTTACCAGTCTTGTCAACAAACCACCTACTGGGAAAGATATTCACCGAGGGGAGGAGAAACTACACACGTGAGACTGATTAATTCACTGGACCGAGGATATACCATCTTTTCTGGTACCCCTTGCTAAACCAGTACTGTTATCACCACGGTTAGTGTGGGTTATTTTTAGGAAAGTAAAAACACCCACTAAAACAAAATACCCAGGTAAACAAAATACCCAGGTAAACAAAATACCCAGGTAAACAAAATACCCACTAAAACAAAATACCCACTAAAACTGACACATACTCCTACAGTCCGTGTTCATTGTATGTGCCCATGCCCGTTCGTGTGCAAATGTGGATTTTGTCATTCTTTTATAAGGCTAACTTAATATCACTGAAATTTGGTTGAGTTATTTTTACTCCTCCAGCCATGGTAGGACCGCCCAAACCGGCATGGTGGTGGCAGGATACACTACACACACTGGCACACGTTTCTAACAATAGAGCAGAAATACTTATTATATCCATTGAGACATTTATTCTTCAACAATGCAGGAAGTATTGTTACTGGTATTTCTTTTAAAAGTCCCGAAATACGTTTCCCATTGTTCCATTCCCACTAAACACTTTTGTGGATCATTGTCAGTATCCCACCCAAGGAGAGAGGGAGCAAATAGGTGTGTCAGAAAGCGACGGCTAAAAATCTTACAGTCACCAACCACGCAATTGTATCCACAGGGAACACTTCCTATCTTCGCGTGCACCCAACATCCACATTTTGCGTGGTTCTTTATATATCTCGTGAAAGCCTCTACTGGTTATCAGACAGTTTTTTTGTTTTTTTTTTATCTTTCTAACTTTTAGTCCAGTATAGGCTTTCTATTAGGTTCGTTTATTTGCCTTTCGTTGCTTGGTTCTTAGCTTGGATCTAGTAAATTAGTGGATCTCATACTGTTATAAACTCCTGGGAAGTTATTTTGTCAAAGTTATTACCACATTCGCTACATTTCCTGGATCTTCCAGTGACAAACTTTATCACCGAGACTTCCAAGTCCTTATCTCCTCCTCCTTCCCCCCCGTTGGATAGTATACCCATAAACACTTCACAAGATACCCACCATCCTTCACCCCCCTCCCTACTTATAGACCATGATCACTCCCAAGTTTGCGAAAACGATAATCGCGGTGCTCTTCTCAGCCACCGTTCTCCACCTCTTCCACTCGGTACGCCAGGCATCCTCAGGCTCGTCGTTACCACTAACGTCCAGGTCTATCTACGCCAGCAAATTTAACTACTTAAAGTCGCTCACCAAGGCCATCTACAATCCCGTGTTGTTTCCAAAGGAGGACGAATATACCCTTGTGGGCTACCACCATGATAGCAACAATAACTTCCTTGTGGTGCAAAAGCACTACTTGAACGTCAAGTACGATTCGGTTTCTGCCCAACAGGCGTGGAACTTTTTAAAGTCGGACTTTAGCCGCGACTCCGATTACGACTTGCGGTTGGTTAGCGGCTATAACTACAAGGAGCTCATCCAAGACATGAATGCGCAGAACGAGTTACAGTTGAATACCTCGTTTATCGAGTACTACAACACGGAAAACAAGTTTATCGACTCGTCGAGAAAGTTCTTTGAGAGCTTGATTAGCATCATCCGTGAGTGCAAGCCCGATATCAAGGAGATCAACACCGACGAGCACTACCCCAATGGTGACATGATTGAAGCGTACTATAAGCTAGTCAAGCAGTTGTCCGACAACGAAATGAAGCATATAGACATTGAAAACAACGTCCACAGAGAAGGGCGGATGACCACCTATGGAGGCCATCTCAGAGAACACTACCTCGACGAGTTGGTCAGGAATAAGGAGACATTGTCGATGTACCTCACGTTGTCTCCAGATGAAATCGCTAGCTTGAAAAACTCCCACAAGGTTTACTTATCGAAAATGGTTACTGAGTACCCGGATGCGTTGTTGAGATATAACAAGTTCAATGACTTCATGAAGGGTGACGGTATAGTTTACTTGGGCGGTGGTCAGTATAACCAGTTGGTGTTGCTCTCTCTCAAGTTTCTTCGTGAAAACCATTCCCGGTTGCCGGTTGAAGTTATCATTCCTTCTCCCAAGGATTATGACGTGCAGTTCTGTGACCGTATTTTGCCCACGCTTAACGGTAAGTGCAAGTTGATGACTGACTACTTCCCCAAGGACTTTATGGACAAGATTTCTGGGTTCCAGCTCAAGAATATTGCTCTTTTGATCTCGTCTTTTGAACGCGTGCTTTACCTTGACGCCGATAACCTTCCCATCAAGAACCCGGATGCGTTGTTTGTGAACAAGCCCTTCACCAGCCACCATCTTGTGATGTGGCCCGACTTGTGGCGGAGATCCACGTCCCCGTTATACTACGACATTGCCGGGATCAATGTTGATGAAGGTCACCAGGTTAGAAACTCGTATCCCAAGGGAGACAGCCGTGGGGTCAACAAGGACTTGTCGCAAATCTCGTACCACGACCTCCGTGAAACCATCCCAGAAGCAAGTTCGGAAACCGGGCAGATTTTGATCAACAAGCGGGTCCACCTTAAGACGTTGATTTTGGCGTTGTACTACAACTACTACGGCCCCGAGTTTTTCTATCCGTTGTTTTCCCAGGGGGCTGCTGGTGAAGGGGACAAGGAGACGTTTATTGCTGCTGCCCATCGGTTGAAATTGCCGTACTACCAAGTGCAGGAGTTTTGCCGGGAGTTTGGTCCTATCAACCCTGAATTCAAGAAACACGATGTTTACGCCATGGGCCAGTATGACCCGATTATTGATTACATGCAATCAGGGGTGGACGCTGATGTGGTCAGCGAGAGTGCTGCTCGCAAAGGTAAGAAGCAGAGAGATTTACCCAAGCTCGATTACCACAATGATATGCCCAGCTCTTATGCCCGCAATATGAAAGACTCCAGTGTATCAAATTACAACTACCACTTGTTCAAATCGTCGTCGTTGGCGTTCCTCCACGCCAACTGGCCCAAGTTTTACTTTGACAAGTTGTTTCTCGGCGAGTCCGAAGACCGTGAACCTTATAACCGGAAAACCAAAGAAAGGAAGCGTCTTTACGGGGACGAGTTGACCAAGGACTTGGGCGGGTACGATTTTGAGTTGCACATGTTTAAGAACATGAACCTGATTTTCTGTTCCAAGCCATTTATTGATATGAAGAATCTTTCCGATAGTGGATCTGAGGAAAGAAAGAAAACCTGTGAACAAATCAAAAAGCAAATCACGTTTTTGCTGAGTTAGAGTTTTTTGCATTGGCTATCTTGTATTTCTTTTTGTGTATTTTATAGGATTAATGGTATATGGCATTAATCAGAATTGTGGCCGTACGTTTTGTGACTGTTCTTTATTTTTTTTGTTGTTTTTTTTTTGTTGTTTTTTTTGCACCCATAACAAATGGTATAATGGCTGCGAAATAGAAGGCAAAAAATAGTTATTAAATTGCCTATCAAGAAAGCCCCAGCAGTATTTAAACTGGGACTGGGAGCTTGAACAGAGAGGGCGGTGAGTAGTTGGCTACTTCCTCCCTCCCCCCTCCCATTGAAGCACCACCTCACACCACAATGCCGATTGAACTAGTCCTTTCTCCAGTGATGCGGCCGCTTGTGAGAGCCAAAGCCATCCTCTTCAGTCCCCATAGAGCCAGTTCTCACTATGTCCCCATAATCAGGGAACTCGACAGGAAGAAATGTTCCCAATATGCTATTCTCAGACGGTTTGGGTCCGGCTCGAAAACCTTTGATGTCTTCGATACTAATGGGGGTGCCGATCCCATCGGCAGCGAACATCCCCAGGGAAGAGTGTTTTGGTTTACCAGATCGCGGTCGGTTAAGGGATCCTACCGAATGTTTTCCTCGAGCATAGCCGGGACCGGTCCCGAAGGCGAAGACGAACCCATTGCCAATGTGAAGGCGGGCTTGCGGGGCAATGTGTTGTTGATGAGGGCCCCGACAGTGGCCTTTGCCGAGTTGGGCTGGCATGTCATTAACCACCGGGTCGACGCCATAGATAGCTATAGGATGTTCCAATTGGCAGATGGGTATACGTACCAGTGGACCTACCGCGGAAAATGGCTTGAAAAAGTGCACAACTTAGGCGAGAAGGAGTCGGAGATCCGGGAACGAATTGGCCAAGTGGTGCCCCACGCCAGCAGCGGGTTCACGTTGATTGTTGACCAAAGCAAGATTCCGGTAGAGTTGGCGTTGAGCACGGCGTTGTGTTCGTACATTGACCAGTGGAACACCAATCTTGAGGTTGGGGGTATTTACTATGCCCGACAGAAAGGGCATCTCCGCTGGAAGAGAGATTAAATAGGCGTATAGGGTATGAGAGAGGAAAGGGTATGAGAAAGGAAAGGGAAACTTGATAAGCTGTCTGTAGAGGGTGTAGATTGCAAGTTGGGACAGGGAAGGCCAGTCTTCCAGAGAGGAGGGCTGTGATAAAGAGATGGTAAAACCAGTTAGTCGATTGGAATTTCCTAGCTATTAGAACTTACAATGGATATCCATACTGTGTTGAGTTGTTCTCTTGGAACTGATTATTCTAGGTTAAAACATTCTAATCATCCTCACAAACCACCCATCTCTGTTTACATCCCAAAAAGGGAATCCGCGATGCGCTCCCCAGTCGCCACACTCGGGAAGCCAGTTCCTGAATTGGGAATTCTGGAACCATTTTTTCTCGTGCCACCACCAAGCCAGCAATACGTGGGGAACAATGGTTAAGGTGTTCGGTTCCCGATAAAGCATGGTTATGATTTAGGTGCTGGTACATATAAAAAGGAGGGGAGAGACAGACGAAACCTACAACAAATTTTTTCACTTGCTAATCCATCTGGACTTCCCCACATTCCCGAGGACATATATATATAGAGAGAGTATGCTTTGGAAATCGTCGACTGCGAAATTGCGTGTGATTGCAAAATTCACCAGAATGAATTCCTCGGTAGCTGCTGCATATTTCCCCGAGGAACCAAGTGCTCCGGTTATTAAAACCAGCTCTATCCCCGGTCCACGCTCGCAGGAGCTCAATGACGAATTGGGAAAGGTTTACGATAACAAAGCCACCTATTTTGTGGCTGATTACTTTAAATCCGTCGGTAATTACATTAGCGATGCCGATGGTAACCAGTTGCTAGATGTATACTGCCAGATTTCCTCGATTCCTCTTGGGTACAATAACCCGGCCTTAATTGAGGCGGCGAAATCGCCCGAGATGATTAGTGCGTTGGTGAACCGGCCGGCTTTGGCTTGTTTCCCATCAAACGACTATAAAGACATACTTGCCGAGGGTATTCTTGCTGCAGCACCGCCGGGAATGGATAAGGTGTGGACGTCGTTAAGTGGATCCGATGCCAACGAAACTGCGTACAAGGCGGCGTTCATGTACCAGCATTCCAAGAAACGAGGCAGCTCTGGGTTCACCTCGGAAGAGTTGCAGTCGGTTATGGAGAACAAAACCCCCGGTGCCTCGGACATGTCTATCTTGTCGTTCGATAAGGCGTTCCATGGTCGGTTGTTTGGATCATTGTCAACCACCAGATCGAAGGAAATCCATAAATTGGACATCCCTGCTTTCCCCTGGCCCAAAGCGCCGTTCCCCAAGTTGCAGTACCCATTGCATGAATTTGAGCAAGAAAACAGAGCTGAAGAGCAGAGGTGCTTGGATGAACTAGAGCGTATTATCGTTGAGTCGGAAACCCAGGTTGCCGCATTAATTGTGGAACCGGTGCAAGCTGAAGGTGGTGATAACCATGCCTCGCCATTCTTTTTCCAGGGCATTCGGGATATAACTACTGCCAACGGAGTATTATTTATTGTTGACGAGGTACAGACTGGTGTTGGGACATCAGGGAAGTTCTGGGCCCATGAGCACTGGAACTTATCCACTCCTCCCGATATGGTGACCTTCTCTAAGAAATTCCAGGCTGCGGGGTTCTATTTCAGCAATCCCGATTTGCAGCCAAAACAGGCGTACAGACAGTTTAATACGTGGTGCGGTGACCCTTCCAAGGCGATAATTGCCCGGGCGATTTACCAGGAAATTGTCAAGAATGACCTTGTAACCAAGACGGCTGAAGTTGGCGATTATTTGTATGGCCAATTGAAGGCTCTTCTCGCCAGATTCCCCGATAAGGTGAAGAACTTGCGGGGAGAGAATTATGGCACATTTATTGCTTGGGACTGTGCCGATGCTGGTATTCGCAACCAAATATTGCATGAGTGCCGACTCCGGGGCGTGAATGTGGGTGGTTGCGGAGATGCGGCTATTAGATTGAGGCCTACGTTATTGTTTGAGAAAAAGCACGCGGATATCTTTGTTTCCGTGTTAGAGGAGTCCATGGAGGCATTGTAGGTGGTGGAGGAGAAGGCAGCGTGAACAGGCAGAGTTTTTAGGAAGACAAGATTAGGCAAAGTGTTCACGACGGTATAGTTTATATGAGCCGTGGTTTCAGTGCTTTTGTGATTATCTATATATAGTGAAATAGAGTAATTATATGCGATAGCTGTGAAGAAGAGGGCTGCATAGAACTGGTGTAATGTATCGGTTCTGACTACACGGACCATTTGTTGAGCTTAGGAAAAGAATTGTATACAAGGCTTTATGGTGTTTCTTAGCCACTGTCGTGTAGTAACATAAAATCTTTTATTTGTGTCAGGGACACGACGAGTTGCTTCTCTGTGGAATCTCTGTTTTAAGACCTTAGAGGACTCGGTGGTGGGGAGTAAAATCTCTTTTATGTCTATTATCCAGCACTATAGTGGATCGGGCAGAAATGATACTTATCTGAGATAGGCCTAAGCCATTCAGAACTAGTCTAAAAGACTTTCTGAATTATTGTAAAAGACTCGATCTTATATATTCGATTATTTACTCAATTGGGCTTGTCTCTCAATATAAACTAATTTACAACTTTTACGAGATTTGGCCCAAATATATACTAGTCCATAAGTCTCTTAATCTCCTATTTCACTTTAATCGCTAATTTAATAGCCATAGTAATAATTTACCATAATAATTTCCCATAATAATTTATTTATAATCGTTTCCTCTTATTCTCCAGAACACGACTTGGCTTCTCCAATGTCTCACAAATCTTCAAAGTGTCGAAAAAGTCAGTTAAGACATTCCTATGCGACAGCCACCAATAGAAACGGCATCTAGGCTCTCCAAACCGATCTAAAAAGAATCCCATAATCAAGAAAATCGACTTGTTCTTGGGGAGTCATGGTGGTGTCTATAGCACCAGAAGGTGACTGGATCAGCTGAGATGGAATTTCTTTTTTCCGGGTTTCCGTAATATCCTAAGCACTGCTGTTTGAGGAGATTTAGTGGCAGGGAAGCACGGCAAAAGAAGCGTGACAGGACAAGTGGCAAATGAGGGAAAACACCTATTTTTAGGCTTTATCGGGAGAAACAAAGTGTAATTGCCACATACCACAGCAAAACCGCGGGGAGAATGGTCATTCCCTAATTTCGGAGTGTGGGAATAACAAGGCGTTTGAGGGTATGGAGACTGCAAAGTGCAACTCCCGGTTGGGAACCAAGTAAATGTCACATCCTCATCGCTATCAGTTTCCAATAGGAGTGCATCTCCGATTTCCGAAGCGGGAGGAAAAAGGTGCACCCCTCAAAAAAAAAAAATATAAATAAATAATAATAATAATAACGGACAAAGCATTGGCAGTGGTTTACCAAGGCATACAATACTCCGGAATAACAAACAGGGGATAAATCCCCTATCCTTCGTATCTCAGCATTAACTCACACATATGACAGTAGACAAATAGCGACCGGTTAGACTTGATTATTCCATCAGGACCATCTTTCCACCCGACATTGTTTCCCCAGTTCGTAAAAGGAAACCATCAACAAAGAAAAAACAAAAACACCCAACCAAGCGGAAAGGACCAGATAACAACATAACAATACCACAAGAACAGTACAAAAATAAAATAAACAAGTCTTGTTTCTGTCCATTCAGGTTCCTCCGATAAACAAACGTCCAAATATCGGTAATTAATGCAAGGCGGGTTGAAATTCACACTCTTTTTTACCTTTTCGATTGAGGTTGTATTTATTGTCTCTTGGTTACACGCGTGGGTCTTGGTTGTGACATGCTCCAGTGGAATTGGTTCATTTCACCATTGCCCCCGGCAGGTTAGTACCGTTTACTAATGGAAACTGCACTCGCGCGCGTGAGGATAATCCATCCTGGAAATATACCAAAGAAACGTAACTTGCTCTGCAAAATCATCCTTCACACCGTAATTGGCCTCTCCTTATGTCCCTTACTCCTCCCCCTCACTCCAGCTCGCTTCCAGACACTAAGTTTTACTACTAAGTTTTACTACTAAGTTTTACTACTAAGTTTTACTACTAAGTTTTACTACTAAGTTTTACTACTAAGTTTTACTACTAAGTTTGCCTCATTGCAGAAACCACAACAATACCCACGGCAGCGGCAGCGGGCCCAAAAAGGCAATGCAGCGGAAAAATTTCTCTTTTGTTCTCACCCCTCGTACTAGATGGGTAATGCCCCACCACCATTGGAGCTCATTAAGAAAAGGCGTTTCAGTCAATGAGCGATTTTCTTGGGGTTGAGAGGATTTTCTTTTCCTATTTACTTGTAGTGGTCTGTACTTGTTGTTGTATTCTCCCCTTTTCTTCGACCCACTGTTCCTTGGTGTTCTATTTTTACTTTTGCCCAGCTATCAATTTTTGGTTTGGGGGAGGGAGATTGGCCGAGAGTTTAGTTATTGTGACTGGTATTTGTTTTCCGAGAATATAATATCCAGGTTTCCTCCTTTTGCTGTATACCTAGTTTTTTTTTTTACTATTAGCTCCAGTAATAGCGTGCTTGTAGAATAGGCTGTTCCTGGCAAGTAGTATCCACCAACCTTGATACAACCGTGAACCCAGATCCGTAAAACTATCCAAACATTCAATATAACGCAAACCAAGAAAAGCCTCCTAAATAAATAAATCCCCAACTCGGTCTATACTCACTCATTAGCTATGTTGGGTAGGTTGTTCAAGCAGAACCCCCAAAATACCCAGAACTCACACCATCCGCACCACCACAACCACCACAACAACCACTATCATTCCCAATATCAACCAAATACCCTCACCAGCATAAATCCGGCCCCTAATATACACACTACACCACCCGTAGCTACATCAACCTACAACTCATATGAAGACTTGTACTCCCGGGAAATTCTCTATGGAACCCATAACGCCAACCAGCTTAAACCATACCAATTTAATAACAAGTTTTTCCGGATCATCGTGTCCCAGGATGGTGGTAACCTTCGGTCCAAGCAGGTACTTTACGATTCAGCACTAGACAACCAAACCCACATACAACACTCTACATCCCAGTCGTCAACGATCCCCACCACCCACCAGCCGTCCATAATCAACCAAGCATCCTCGGCGCCAGCAACAACCAAGAAATCCACTAAACCCATAAATTCCAAAACCAACATGGTGACGTCCAGAATATACCACAACGCATCAGATATCAACGATTACATGTTTGGCTGCGGGTTGCCGTCCAACGAAACCCATTGCACCACCAAAGTCCACATTCTCCCCCCAGTAAACAACTCAATATGCGGGCCATATAATGCAGTTTTAATAACAAGACTATTTTCTATTAGCGACTTGGAGATCTCGGAGTGGCCGTCGCTCTCCGGCTTGAACTCGCGGTCCACCACCTGGACACCGACGCCAGCCATGCCGATTAAGGAATCAAGTATTAAAAAGTACCCCTTCAAAGAAGGCAGCAATGGGACAGCTACGTCGACAAAAACAAGCAACAACATAAACAGCCGGTTTGCCATAGGCATTGTAATATCTCTTGAGTCTCTAAAAAATATCAACGACGTGGTGTTTAATAACTGGCAGGAAATCTCCCACTATTTGCTTATTCTCCAAAAACTCATCTACAAGAAGTTAACCATCCATCTCAACCTGGGGTTCTATTACGATAGTGACAGCCATATCACCGGGTGCCAGTTTTTGGTTAACAAACGAATCCAGTTTCCCAATTACATCTTGCACGGGGATTACGATATTAATGCCCAGCTCTATAAACTTATAAAGTTGGTGCACTACAACTTCAATCTTCCGAAATTGATCAGTTCCAACTATTTGATGAAATCGTCGGTGGTGAAGGAGTCGCATCAGTATAATCCGATGTTGATCAACTGGGTATTGGAGATTTTGAACTGGTTGGAGTTCAAGGACGGGAAGCCAACAGCAACTACTACGGCAAACTATAACACGTCGTTTCTCTACCTGAATTCCCTGAGCGAATTTGGTGTATCGGCAGCTGCCAGTGCCAATGCAAATACCTTTCTTGCCAGTCTAATGGCAACCTTGATACCTTATCGAGAGCTGCTAAGCACAAAACCTTGCTTCAACTGCACTTCCAAGACCCGCGACGTCACCCGGGTGGTGGTGATGACGGAAAACCCGGTGGTTGCGAAGAAGTTGATTTTTATCTTGAACGGGTTGATTTCCAGCAGCGCTAGCATCGAGGAAATACCGTCGTTGCACTTTGCTGAGGCTGCTGCTCCTGGTGCCCAAAGGGCCAAGCTGGACAAGGAGGAATCGATCTATGCCATGTCGGCTGCATCGGCAAAGTCATCAACGTCCCCGGGACCGGCCAGCACGCTCAATGGGATCTTGCCAATTCCCATTATTTCCAGCACCGCCAGCTCGGTTTCTGACTCTTCTCGGTCGCCAGGCTCGGCCTCAGATCACTCACTGGCGTTGAAGTGGGACATCCCCAGCAAATCTCTGGCGCCAATACCTATGACGTGCAAGTCCCGGGTGGAAACGGCCACGTCAGGAATCCCCATTGCCTCAGCCTCCAGTTCACTTGCCACACCGGCACAAGCACATGTTTCCAAGTCTTCGTCAATCTCGTACTTATCATCGTCTCTAAACTCATCTTATTCTTCGTCCCAATCAACCTTCTCGCTTTCCAAGATTGGCGGTTCGTTTATGGATAAGTGGAAGAATTCGTTTGGAAGCGCAAATTCGTATAATCCCACGGTAATCACTCCAACGGGAGTTGCGATGAATGGAGCGAGTGGATACTTTGATGGTGCAGACTATGGTGGACAGTACGGTAGTTTATCCAAGCGGAGCTCGGTGCAGTCACTAAGATCGCCATCTCCAGCGTTGGAAAGTGACGAAGTTTTTGGCCATTCTGATGCCAAGCCAATCAACATTGGCAGCGGAAGCATCCCCATCCACCATACCAACCCTATATCCATGACGCCGAATAAATTATCCAGAACCCAGTCCATGTACGATTTGTACAATATGAACAATTTGATGAATGTAATGAATGAAGAAGAGGATGGTGAGGACGAAGAGGATGCGTCTGTAAACTCCATAAGTGACTCTAACCAGGCCTCGCGGACAACCACGCCTATTGTCGGGGCACCCCCCACTACACATAACGCTTTGGAAATCAAACGGTCTAAGACGAGTGTATTTACCCCCTTGATTAACGATAATATGGTGAAGAATGTCGACGAACACAACCAGAGCGCAATTAAGCGGAAATGCTTGGAAATTATGGGGGAGAAGAAGCCCCAGTTTGTAGAAGCACAAGAGGGCACCTTGGAGGTTGATTTCCTTGATGCCGATGCCGGTATCTACGAGGCTGATGGTGACAATTACGACAGAGATGTTGTATTCAAGCACAAGCCGCTTGCGGCTGCGGTGGCATTTTCCGATGAATTTCGTCCCGAATTCAATGTCCAGTCGTGTCCGGTCAACCCCAAACTAGAGCAGCAGGTGATAAGTGCCATGAAAAATGACTTATCGTTTTACCAAAACAACGGTAATTACGAGTCGATAACAACCAGAACCATCTTTATAAGTTTACGGGCGAGAGAAATCAAGCTAATTGATATGAGTTTACAAAACCCCCCAGCATCCCCAGGAGATGTTGTCGGAACCGCTGCTGCCGCTGCCGCCACTGCCGCCGCCACGAGCGAGTCGTCGCCAGTGAATGTCACCTCGTATTTTTCCGAACCGGTCAATATACACGGAGTGAATTCCGGCAGGAGGAACTCTGCGGTTAGTCACAGTTACAAGACGAGAATCAAAAAATTGTATACGCCCACCAAGAATTTTGGCGACCGAGAGTTGATCAGTAGAGTGGAGCAGGTTTTGGACGATATAAACCAGTTGTTTGCCATCCAGTTCCAACTATTTCAGGATAGAAAGGGTAGAACCAGCGGGAAAGAGTTTCACGAGAAGTTGTCCAAGTTGGTGATGAGTTTGTTGGAGTGATTATTTATATGATACGTGTAATTTTATGTTATTTATTAATTTTGTATTGAGAATTATTTAATGGGAATAATTGGTTTTATCATTAGGTGAGGAGAGAGAGAGAGAAGGTAGTCTACCCTTGGGTGTCCATTTGCGAGGATGCCATATGGAAACTATTGGTAACAGTTTTGGGATTGGTTGCGAAAAAAAGCAAAAAATAAAAATTGCAAAAAAATAAAATAAAAAATGCACAAAAAAAATGAATGCAAAAAAATGAATACAAAAAAATGAATACAAAAAAATGCAGGAAAATGCAACACCTGATGGCTGCGAATGAATCCCCCCCCCACACAAAGATATCTTCCAAACAACAACTATATTCAAATACAACACACACATATACACTTGCATAAATACATGTACATTTTCACAGTTCAACACAAAGTAACAAAAACATAAATACCAAAAAAAAACAAACAAAAAACAGTCAATCCTAAGCAACGGTATACAAAATGTCCAGACTAAAACCAAACCAAACCAAAAACACAAAAAAACACAAAACTTATAAATATATATACGAGCCACATGGTATCAACCCATTCTATACTCTATAATCTCATATTCGACGCAGATAGGAGCTGGGGATTGAACTTTTGTTCTCCAGCAAAGACATCTTCATTAGCGCCCGCACTAATTGTTGTCATATTATCGGGGCCAATGGTACCACTACTGCCCGCCACCAGATACAATGTGCTGCCCATACTAGCAGCACCAACGGACGACGAACACACCGGGGTGGGGGCGAGTGGATCAATGGCAGGATACAAGTCTAGTGGCTCACTGGTGGTGTTATACACAAGAGTACTGGCCAAGTCCTGAAACACCTGGTCTTGGGAAAACGCCTGGTTCAGAACATTGTGGCCCAATTGAAGTTGGCGATACAGTTCTTTGCCAGCATCTACGAACGGCAACTGGGGGCTCACAGCACCTGAACTCAAATCAGGCGGCAAGGAACCTTCCACCAACAAAGTGTGCATTTTCTGCAAGTCCGGCACCGATAGAGCCCGCGAATGGATCATGTCCTCAGTCGACATTACTGGGAATTGCTCTTCAAATGGATTAGAGGGGTTCGCCAACATATTCATGGCGGTGGCTGAAGTAGTGGCGGGGGTGGCTGCGGTAAACGTACTACTATTACCATTGGGCATTTGGGTAGGGCTTATAACGCACTGCATTGATTCGCTAGGAGGCGTGATGAGGTTATCGGGAGGATTCTGAACATACAGCGGCTGTTTCTTCAATTGCAACGGATACGACTGGGCCATATCGGGGCTAACCACGTCTGTGCCATACAAGATCTGCGGGGTTTCCATTTTGATCTTTTTAATCTGCGGTAGCTGTTCTGAACCGGCGTCGCTGCGGGTAGACGACAATGGCGGCGACCGGTACATTTGCGCTGTGGGCTCGCTATAGTTTTGAAACGTGGTGTACTCGTTGCTCCTTTCCACCTTTTTAATGAACTCCCAGCACCGGTCACCATACATTTTTGGTGTTAACCCCGTCACCGACTTGAATACGCGGTGAAAGTGCCAGGCACTCAACTTGGACTTGGCTGCCAACTCCTTGAACCCTAGCACGCCGCCTCTTCTTCTTCGCTTCCGTTTTTTCCCTGTCCCTTCGTCGCCCGAGGTATCCATCTCATTTTCTGCCTGGGTATGTTTGGCTGGTGGCTGAAACACGCTGAGCGCAGCCGCCAACGTTAAGTGGCGGCACGCCAAGTCAACCAAGCGGTAGTGCTCGGAATCGTTCTTTGATAACGTAGCAGTGTCCAAGTCCTTAGTTGTTTTCCCACTGCCATTGAGTATGGGTAGCGAATGCCGGTGCTGGCTAGAGTGGCTACTATCCGCTGGGATAGTGCTGTTGATTGTCTTTAAGATTAGTTCCTCATTGGCCCTCCTTGATTCCAATATGTTCTCCTTGATGGTTTGCGAGTTGGCTTCCTCGTCCTCGTCTATTAACGGCGGAATAAAGCCAATCTGGTTATTAACCGTGGAAACACACTTGATTAGCAAGTCAACATCTATGCATGAGCTATGCAACGGGTCACAGCGCTCACACGGCTGGTACCCCAGCAACATAGCATCGGTGGGTTTATCAACAAACTCAATCTCCAGTTTCAAGTTGGAAACCGGGAAAGAGTCACAAGCGGGCCGACAAAACACTCTTCTCGTCTTGCTACAGATGTAGAAGGATCCGATGGCAAATGGGTCTCCAAACTGGTATGCCCTCCATTTGTTACTTTCTAATGTGTAAGCCATGACTGTCTGGGTGAATGATTATTAGGCAAGAAAGCGGGGGTAAAAAAAATCTGTACTACTACTGGAAGCAACAAGTACTGGTGAATATTTATATATAAAAAATGTCTCCAACTGTTGGTGGGAATCTTCCAAAAAGCTACTGAAACAACCGGAGTTATTCCTATCAAGGCAAAGATAGGTTTGGGGAAAGAAGAACCCTTTTTTTTTCTTTCTTTCTCGGTAGTTGTTCTTTCTACTCGATATTGGTTTGTTTTGGCTAAACTTTATTATTGATTTTTCTTGTGGGGGGAGGGGGGATATAGTGTTTCGATGGGGTTCTCAAACAGATCACAAAAGACTTAAATCTTCTTGGTTTAACTGGGTCTGCAAATGGGGGAAAGAAAAAAAGTGTACTACTCAGGGAGGAATTTACTGGCGTAGCACATAAATATATCTCCACATATGTATTCTTATATATGATAACCAAGACTAAATTGGAGTAGGATGACTTTTTATTTCCTATTGGCCCTACTGATGTACATATGATGTAATTTGAGGGGGGGGTTGTGCAGGTAGAAAAAGAACAATGGAATTCCTTTATACACACTAGTAAACTCCTGAGAGATGTGAAAAAAATATTCACACGGGCGAAAAAGAAAAAAAAAATATCGCACATAATTTTATCCTTAAAAATAGAACTTTTTTTTTTTTTTGGTGCACCGTTGATTCTATTCTCCCGTAGTGTAAAGCGGGTCAAATCAAATAATAAAAAAAAGACACTAGTTTCCTATTTGCAAGATAGTGGCTATGTCGGTCCTGAATATAACCATACAGATGTATAGTCCTTTTTTTTTGGAACTATTGTCTATACACAATAAACAGAGGTCACCACCATTTATATGCCGGAAGGTGACCAGTAATGCTTCACGAACGTTTCGTTCACAAACGTTGCACCACCAAACATAAAGGCTGGTTGTTTTTTTATTTTTATTTTTTTTTTTTTTTGCAATTTATTTTTGTATTGTGGTCTCCTCTCTTAAGCATCTACCCCCCTTTTTGTGCCACAAGAATGTCATTATTTTTTTTATTTTAGTGTAATTTTTTTGTTGTATTCCTGACCCCGTCCCAGGCACCTAAATAAACAAAGCGGGCTAACCGTTTATATAAAATTCCGCTTAGCCTACGCCAATGGAACCAATGGAATAACCAGATGCTGGGCCGGAGAAGGAGACAAAACCGGGTAGTGGATGGCAGCCTTTTGCACTATTCTCCTATGCACCTACCAGGAGGGAACGTTTAACGAGGAGTTGGTGCTTTTGACCCTATATTTGTATGCAGGGACGCCTAAATGGCAGAAGTCAAAAAAAATATTTTTTTTGTTCTTATTCTTTTATCTAGGCAAAAAAAAAAAAATAAAAAGGAGTATGTAGAGAGGATGAATCATGGTGGATTATTTATCGGCCCGCTTGCCTATTAGAGACACACTCCCCCCCCCTCCAAAAGTTACAGACGAGAAAAACAAAACAAATAGTATAACAATCCGGTCCCAAATTCCAAGTATCATCCATCTCACTTGGCAAGTCGGGCCTGCTTTGTTCACTCCTTTGCCCCGATTGTATTTCTTGTGTCGCTTGCTTTCCCTATATGGCAAAAAAACACAGAAGAAAAAAATAGAATCCCAGAATGCCGCATTATACCCACCAGATCCTAGCACTTTTATGGGTAATCTGCCACGCAACCAACGCCTTCCTTTATCATGTAAGGGGGTGTATAGATGGATTGTTCTCACCATTGTGGCTTCTCTTGTGAATGGCGATCGCCGAAACCCATCGTGAGGTCTGTGTATTTTGTGTTTCCGGAAAAGTGTTTTGGGTGTATAAGATAACTAGCGCACCCCTGCGGTATGACGATGGAATGGTGCAAACAAGACGATTTTGGTTTAGTGTGTGGGCCGAAATTGCCCCGCGTATTTCCTTCGATCAGCGGGTCCTGTGAGTTGTATTTGGTAGGAAGCACGTGATTCGTCAGATGAGTAATCCCACCAGAGAGCACCATAAGGTTATCCCAACCACCTACTGGAAACACGCGAACTTAGAACCATGATAATTAAGCTCGTGGATCCAATTCAAGCCAATGAAGCCATCTTCTACACAAAGCCATGTTCCACACAAAGCCCTGGCATTTCATGTGGTTGGAGAGAACCCGTCAAATACCTTGGTGAAACATTTCAGCTTATTTTTTTTTTTTTTGTTTTTTTTTTGCCTCCAGGCAAACACATGTCAACTAAAGAGGTTGCACATGAAAAGAACCGTAACAATCCGCTATAGTTTGGATGGTATTGTGTTTGCGTGAATGAGGATGGCGGTGTACATAGTGTCCCATTCTCTGGTGTATCTTCCCGAAAGAAATAATGTACATCACTGGGAATTGTCTGTTGTGCCCTGGTACAATGGTCCTGTGTACAATGGATTTCTAGTAAGCATTTACAACCGATTCTTCACCCTATCAACTTCTTTCACACTAGTATTGATATTCTTATAGTGGTCAGCATCACCCGTCACCCACCATCACACCTTTAGTCAATCCTTTCACCCTCATCTCCGTTCACCTTCGTCTTGCTTCGCCTTCTGGTGTAGTCTCTTCTGATTGTTTTTTTGTTTTTTTTTTGTTTTTTTTTCTCAACCTGTTTTCACCCTCTGGCAATCCCACCGTGTAGATGCCACTTTCTTTACCAAACACCATCTAGGAACACATGATGAGCTCTATGGCGTCATCTGACAGTCGAGTCATTGTTCCCCGACACGGAGACCACCACTCGGTAAATGTAAAGTATGGCTATTTGATTCTAGGTATCTCGTTTGTGTTTGTGCTCCACCAGTTGGTGTCCAAGTACATATACCTAACCCGCTGGAATGGCACTGGTGTTCATCTGCGGGTGGCTAGAAGCTATAGCTCGCCTCCAACATGGATAACCATGACCCTTTGGTGCCTAGTGGTTTTCTTCATCGGTGGCCACCATATTAAACATTTTGGAGAAGAATACGTCACCATTGCTAAACGGTTTGGGAGAATGGCCTACTGCTTGATACCACTAAATATATACTTGGCCCTTCGTCCCACCAACACCAGCTTCCACAAGATCGGCTACTATCTTGAGAACTTGCATTTGCATAAATGGATCTCCCGGCTTATTGCTGCTTGTGTCGCGGTGCATGCTGCTGGGTACTTTTACAAGTGGGTTTCTGAGGGAACACTCTTGGTGAAACCGTTTCGGATTTTAAACCTCCTCGGTGTAGTGGTTGGTGTATTATTTGCTGTGTTGATTGTTGTATCGGTGGCAAGTCTTCGCAGGAAGTACTACCGTGCTTTCTACTTTATCCACATAGTGACATCCTGGCTTATGGTGGCGTTGATTGTGCTCCATGCCCGTCCTGGCGTGAGTCTAATTGCCCTCTTGAACGGAGTGCTATTGGCATACCAGTTATTCTTGCGGTATTTTGCCGGATATAAGGTTGACCATTTGAAGGTTATAGATGCACCTGGTTCCAGCTTACAAGTAGTCCGGGTCAACCAGCAGAACAATTTCCCCAGCTGGCTACCCGCATCGCATATCCGGTTAACTTCGGTAAGACTGAAGGTGGGGTCGTGGTTTACGGCATCTCATCCATATACTATTGCCACCATCAGTGAAGACAACTCTTCGTCGTCGTTTGCCCTCATCACCCGTAAAACAACCTTTAAACTTGACTCCACACTGGAATACCTCTTGACTGGACCCTATCCGTCATTGCCAGCACCATTCTTCCATAGTGCTAAGCGTGTGTGTATTATTTGCGGCGGCTCGGGTCTATCGCTCGCATTGCCCATATATACCTATTTCAAGACCTGTGGTTCATTGGTGCCAGCGAAACTAGTTTGGTGTGTTCGGAATAGAGCTGACACGTTTTTGGTGAAGCAATTTGATATGTCCGGAGTGGAGATCTACGTAACTTCTGTACTCGAGGCCAACTCATCCTCGGGAGAATCCACACTGTCATCATCGCCCGTGTTTGAAGTTGAAGACTTGCCCCATGAACAGGCACAGGGCTTGCTTGAAGATGGTATAGAGTTGCTGGTTTTCAATAAGAAGAACGAACCCAAGCCAGAATTACACCTGGGAGACAATTACAAGAGAGACTCTGGAAACCAAGCCCCTGATTCCTTCCATATCGGCCGGCCCAAGTTCGACGAAGTATTTGCTATAGACGATCCAACCACGGTGGAGGATAAAAAGAATTGCTGGGTTATTGCGTGTGGTCCGGATTCGTTGATTGCCGACGCAAAAAGTTGGTGTAGAGAAAGGGAGTATGTATTTTACTCGGAGAAGTACGAAATGTAGGTCATTTGACTTGAGCGGAGTATATGACATGTACATAGTTTAATTTGCGATATGGAGTTCTAACCAGTTGGTCCATAGTTGAGGATTTGCTTAAAAAAAAATTCAGCTTGCACTCAGGATCGAACTAAGGACCAACAGATTTGCAATCTGCTGCGCTACCACTGCGCCATACAAGCGAATTCTGTTGAAAATTTGTTTACAGCTGGTATCTAAGATATAGCATAGGTACTTTTGTGACGGCGACCACCCAGACGATGGAGGTGGTTTCAGTAGAGGCAATTCAATTGTCAAGGTTGGTTTGTAGGTTTTTCCCAAGCGTTCTGGACATACTTGAGCCGTGTGGATGCAGAATTGTCTATTGCTATAATCTGGCTATTCTTTGGTGATTACAGAACTGATTAGCTAGGGTGAATATATACCCACGGCCTCTCCTGTTTCCCTTGTTTGATGTTATAAATGGGCTCTCTTGTTTCTTGGAGATGTACGTTTTGAGTGCACTTTTTTGGGTGCAAAAAAATGGAGTTCCAGAAAATGTTGCCCCTTCACTCTGACACAGGTTCTCATTCCTCCCTTATCAATTATTTGAAGTTGTAGAGGGGGGGGCGGAAACCCGGTGATACTTCAGTAGTTACCCATGGTAACCATACTGTTGTCACCCATGGTAACCATACTGTTGTCACCCATGGTAACCATACTGTTGTCACCTCTTCTGTGAAGAGCCATCTTGTCTATTGTTCATTTGTGACGCGCGTCTTTTTTTTTTCCAAGCACCACCAACATCTCTATAACCATTATCAAGATTATTGGTTTCTGCTACATTATCGTGTCGCCTCGTGCTACTGCTGGTTTATTTCACCCGTATAAGCACTTCCATGAACGTAAACAGCCGACGCTAACTTCCAACCGTGGACATGTCAGTAAAGACCCCGAGAAACACCACTTTAGACTCGCCATTATCCACCACTCCCCAGCCGTCGCAGTTCACGGTTCAGGATTTCCGCGATTTAAATGACCAGCAAAAGTCGTATATTCTGCCGCTATCAACCATTGGACTTGTTGATTTGAACGCCTTCTTCGCCCAGGTCGAACAAATACGGTTGGGCTTGACCGACCAGGATCCTATTGTGTGCGCTCAGTGGCTGTCGATAATCGCCGTGAGTTATGCCGCCCGAAAGTACGGCATTGGCCGGCTAGACACGATAAAGTCGGCACGGGAAAAGTGTCCTAATCTTGTTATTGCCCATGCCGCGGTGTACAAGCGAGGACAATCTCACTGGGCTTATACTGAGGAGCTACCAGATGCTGCCAACCATAAAGTATCGTTGGACCCGTACCGGCGAGAAAGCAGAAAGATCTTGCGTGTGATTCGGGAAAACTACGACTTGGTTGAGAAGGCCAGTGTAGATGAAAGTTATATAGACTTTGGTCGACATTTATTCGAGAAGATGCGCACCTACTTTCCCCAGTTGGCATCTGAAGACCTTTCAGGCACCTCTCAGTTACCACCAGTGCCGCTAGAACTACCAGTTCAGATTCAGTGGGAAGGTCTCGTGGTGCCCCTGGATCTGGAAATACTGGTGGATAACCATGACCAAGAACAAGTGTTGCTGCCGAAAATCGAGGACTGGGACGACGTTTGCTTGGTGATTGGCTCACAGTTGCTTATGGATATACGACAAAAGATATATGACGACTTGGGATACACCACGTCGGCTGGGTTGGCTCGAAATAAACTAGTGGCCAAGCTAGCTGGTGGATTCAGGAAACCAGATAATCAAACAATTATCCGGAACTGTTCAATAAACCGGTTTCTTGCCAACTTTGAATTGACGGATATCACGGGGATGGGAGGCAAGTTGGGAGGCTACTTGATCAATCAGTTCGAAGTGCCCCATGATGAAAACTCCATTGCGTTTATTCGAGATAACTACACTTTAGAAATGCTCCAGGAGGAAATACGTGACGATCATTCGCTAGCCCATAAGTTGTATAACATAGTTAGGGGTAAACACCGCCTGGAGTTAGCCAACCGCGATGAGTTGAAGTCAATGGCAGCCACCAAGAATTTCGTGCCCCAGAAACCGGTGCTGACCTTGGGACAGGCGTATGGGTGGGTCAAGGTATTTGCCGGAGACTTATATAACCGGCTTGTTGACTTGGATAATGAGAACTTGGAGTTGCCGGTGGCGACATTAGCCACCCGCGATAGGGCGAATATAAAGAGACCAAAGACACTCACCATCACGATCTACTCAACCGAAGGAACGCGCCAAACCAAGCAGATGCCGATAACCTTTTACAAAGATGTGGAGAAGATGCGTGATGTCATCGAAGAAGGAGGCTACACATTGCTACGAGGATTCTTGGAAACGTCCACCAGATTAAGCGCAATGAATGGCGATATCTCCACCAAGGATCTTTTCAAGAGAAACCCATTTACCGTAAAGATCTTGCCCTTGCGGTTGATGGCACTTTCGGTATCGAACTTCACCGCTTTGCGTGATACGGCGTTGATTGAGTCGTATGCCCGCAGATCCCCAAGCAATGTTCTTCTGGACGCACACAAAGAGTTGCAGGAAATCAATGGTCAGTTGCAGAAACAGCCAGCAGTATTGCCAGCCCTAGGTAAGGACGTCTCCAAAGAAGACCGAAAGTATATTTCACGCCTATTTAAAGAATTTGAATTACAAAACAAGCCACCCCGGGAACTGCACCCCAATAACCCAGTCAACCCCAATAACCCAGTCAACCCCGCCAACCTCGCCAACCCCGCCAAGAACAGCGCTGACACCTCGGCACAAATCCGGAAGTTGTTTGAGGATTTCCATCGATCAACTCAGGAAGGAACGTCTAATCATTCACCTCCCGCAATATCCAAGCCTGGCAGCAAACGCGCCCAGGGAGATATTTTGCAAACGTTGCGCAAGAAAACCAGACCGGCCCTCTTGCAAACGTTGACAGAAACCAAATTCTGTCCAAAGTGTAGTATATCCATAGAGGATGTTCTTGAACATAACGATTTCCATATCGCCATGGACCTCTCCGAGAAACTAAATAGATAATATCACCTAGTCCTGCATCCGGGACACCAAGTTCATAATCCGTTCTCTGTCCTGCCGTTGAACCTCCCGCTCTTTCAAAATAGACTCGGCAAACTTGGTATCGCTCGGAAGATTGAACTGTTTCACGTCAGTCTTCTTGCCACTTCTTGTTAGTAAACCAAACGTCATCTTCGAGCGATCCTGGCCGCCAGTCTCGTCCGCATACCCCTTGTTGGTCAAGCGGGGCAAAGGCATACTAATCTTGGTTCGCGACGGTTGTGACGACACATTGTAGGAATCAATCATAATCTTTTGTAGTTGGTTATCAAGATCCTCCAGAAATTTCCTCTCCATCTCCAACCGAGTTCGGTTAGCCTCGGAAACATCGTTTTCTGCGTCGCTCTCATCGTCCTCGTCGTCTTCTTCATCGTCATCGTCCTCGTCCTCTTCCGAAGACTCATCGACATCCTCGTCTTCGTCATCATTCATCTCTACCTCGTCGTCGTCGCCGTCGCCGTCATCCTCCACCTCCTCTTCAGCAACAAACGCATCCTCGTCATCATCGGCATCCTCATCGTCATCTTCATCGTCAATAAAAGCCGACTCCGCTTCTTTCTTGGTCTGGATCAGTTCCTGAAGTTTCTGGAGAATTTCCTGCACCGTCTCGAGTCGCTGGACAGTGGGGATACTCTTGAACTTGGCAAAGAGGTCGTCCAACTTAAATTCAAGTTCAACCGGGAACGGTCTCTCCTTGCAGTACATGTAGTACTGCAAAAACGTCATAAACACACCCAACAACCCTCTGTTAATGTCATTTCTACGTTTGATGGTTTCGGCGCGCGTCGACAATTTCTTTCTTAGCTGGAGGTCGGTGTCCATAAATATGGACTCCAACGATAGCAACAAGGTGCAGCACAATTGGATGCGGAAGTAGTTATCGGGCAAGTCAATCTCCACCTCCCAGTTCCTTGGCAACGGCTGGTTATTTGGGTGGCCCAAGCAAGGAATCTTGTAGAGCAAGTCGTTGATCAATTTAAAATTAATCAACTTAACGTTATATATCTCCGCCATAAACTTCACTTGCGACATTCTCACCCGGTTCATTCTGTAGTCGTTGAGCTCCAACCCCCGCACAATGCTCTCGATGAGGGTGTCAATGGTGTAAACCACTATCCTTCGGAACTTTTTCGAATACATCGCCAACACTTCAGCCAACGGCCGGATGTTGTCATAGTTGATCAATTCTGGGTGGGCAAAACAGTCGAGAATGACCCGACAACATTCGTCGTCGGCCTTAATCGAAATCTTCTTGAGGAGCTTGAGTACAAGCGGAAGAGTGCGGGCATTCAACTCTACACGTATCAAATGACGAACAAACTGCAGTTTCGGGGAAAGTTGTTCCTCTTCCCGTAGTTGCTGGGTCTTGGTGGCCGGTGGGTTCACCGTGATAAGCAAATTGTTAATTGCCAACTTGTCGTTAATTTTCAAACTGGGGAGCCGCTTCTTTTGCTTGAGCAACTCAATCATCTCCTCCATTAGCGACTTGTACTCAGGCTCATTCAATAAAAACCTCCCCACGTGTTCGTAGAAAACCGTTAAAATATCGATGTTGTTGGTCAACGTTATATTGATGGTTAGTGTCCTAATCTTGTGGAAGATGATGTGGTTAGGAACCATCTTGAACTTGATTAGTTCGACAAAGAAGAGAATATTCTTAAAGTTTAGCTTGTTTTGGTGAATTTGGTGCCGGAACCCATTGTCCAAGTAAGCAATGAGGTCGGAGATCAATTCGCTCAAATTGATTTCGTTAATCTTCAAAAATCGGCAATAATACCGCAAGTTGACCACGCTCGATGTTTCTATGAAAAACTTCATGAGCCGGTTTTTGGTGGCCTTATTGTTCAAATTGAGGTTGTTAAACTCCACCACCAACTGTTCCAAATCCTCGGCACCCACATTCTCGAGTTTATTCAAAAAATCCTGAACTCTTTCCCCGTCTTTGGACGACGATGGGCGGCAGGATTCTTGCACCAGCAGCTCAGAACCGATAATCTCCCCCAACAGCGGGATCACCGTGTAAAAGTTCTTCTCCTTGATATCCTCCCATACCCCATTCAACTCGTCCTCGTTCAAAGACTTCGTTTTCACCACCTCAACTACGGAACCATTGCGGGCGTTGTCGTCGCCGTCCTCCAAGATTAGATTTGGCAACGGCGTATCAAGCAAGTCGGCAAAATACTCCGACGCAGCCCGGAATTTCTCAAACAACCACTTCAGCGTATCTAGCTGGGCCTGTATCTCGTCGACAATTCTCCCTGTTCTAATGGAGGCTTTGATGTTTGCGCCGGTGACCTTGACAAGCTTGTTCTTCAACTGTACCGACAAATCAAACACCGCCTTGACGTAGATGGTGAAGATTTGTTTGATGACATTTTTCACTTCAAACGGGACCAACTCGCTGTCACTGTAAATAATCGGGTGGAACCGTTTGAGAAACGATTGGGCTGTGCCCAAGGAATTGCCCAGCTTGAGCTCAAAGTTGAGCACATCCTTAAGCACCACAATCACAATGGGCTCCGACGCATGCTTGCCAAACTTCTGGATAATCTCGTCGGGCACCATGTCGCGATTGCAGTCCCTCAAAGTGCGAAACACGCCAATCACATAAAACTCTCCAATCAAGCGGGCCAAGTTCCTTTGGCGGGCAACTCTGGACGCCTCTTCCTTCTCGTCAAGGTCGTCAACCAGCTGATGGGACCGCACGGGGTTCGCGACACCCACCAACAAATGAACCAACAAGCATGGAGTGAACAGCGTCGTAAACCGTTGGTGGAGTGCCGATACAATCTCCATAGCTGCAGCAATGTCATCGCTCCTGGACACCTTGCACAACCCCTGTCCCAAAGACGTGATCACTTCCGATAAGTATTTTTCGATAGAAAGAGTCTCAATATCCCTGATGACAGTCTTGCATTGGTCAGAGTTAATCGCCGTCTTGATCTTCTTGATGAATGCAGTATTCTTCTTTAAGGAAGAGTCTAACTTCACAGCACACTTGAACCCGTACTCGCCATTCCATGCTTGGACATTCAAGTGTTGTAGCTCTTTCCTTCTAGTATCCAAATCAACACTCATAGCTTCATTATTTTACCTACCTTCTATGGGTGCTGCGATGGGTTTCGGTTTGCCACGAACACCTTTGTTGGTTTTTTGGCAGCACTTTAATTTTTTTGTTTTTTTTTCTTTCCTTCGTCCTGTTCATCTTTTTGTTGCCTCACAACAATGAAGGAGGTTGTTTATGTTTATAGTTGGTGAGTTGTAAAATGGCAGCATTTATATTGTGGTGATGATTTTAAGGAGGTTGTTGATGAATATAGAAGTTGTTGATTCTTTTTCTCCCCTCTTCTGGATACACATTATAGACATTTTATTTACAAGAGCATTATTATACACCTCCTAACTACTGTTCCGATTGCCAGTCCTGAACTAACGATTTGGTTCCTCTAACTCTATTGAAAACTCTACCCTTGCCTAGCCCATAAGCATCTCGGGTGGCATTGACACTTCTGTCGTAGCCCTGTCTCCAAATATGGGCGCCAACGGGTAACAATTCGTAGTCGCTAACAAATTGTCTAATGTCAAATTTTTCTGTCGCGACATTGCCCACCGTCAATGGATTAGACTGTCTGCAAACCCAGAGACACGCTCTTTGCAACTGGGCATTCTTTTCCGGCACTAATGGAACATAGTCGCTAAAAGTGTACTCCTCACCATGCGACAACAACTTGGAGGTATCGACTGTGTTGTCGATATTGTCCAAAGGCACGTTGGCCATACCCCAGTGAAGAGTGGTGCTGAACGAGTTGGTTTCCAAATCAGGGGTGTCGGGATTCACCAATAACACCGAGTACAAGTTCTTACCATCTACACGATCGAATTCTTGAATTCTGAGTGTAGGGGGTTGGGCCACGGCGTGGGCAGGCAAAACTGTGCCGGGGACGAGCCAGTCGGAAAACTGGGGGTCGACATTATGAGCAAACTTAACTTTGACGTCGCACTTGGGGTCTAAAGTAGGTAAGGTATCGGGGATCATATGGAGCTGCTCCAATCTTTGCATGGTCACCATCAAGTCAAAGTCCTTCCACTTGGCTCTTAATGCTTCTCGGTAGATTGCCTGAGAGTTATCGAGGGTATCTGGGTCGGCAAACTCGGTGTTATACAACACTTCGGGGTTTTTGCTTTCGGCTTTTATGTGTAGCTGGTCGATTTGGTCTTTCAAGCTCTTCACTTGTGCATCATCGGTGGCTGATTCCAATTGCTGCTGCAAGTGTTCTATTTCTTCATACACCTCGGCAGCCTGCAGTTCCAAGATCTTGTACGACATGGCAAATGTTTCGTCGATCTCAGGAATAGAATGGTATGCCAATCTCCTTTCGTGTGGCTCTAAGGAAGCTGGTCCTTCTTTAAACGCACCAAAAACACCTTCTTTAACGCCTTCATCGGCAATAGACAAGCTAGTTGCTCGTTTGGAAAAGTCAGACCATACAGCTCTGTGTGAGGTGCTGTTATACCTCCTAATTTCCTTAACTCCTCTAACAAGTACTCTCTTTATCATTGCTGGAAGATCACTGGGGGCCCTGGATGGTGGTTATCCAACTTTTCACTGAAATTTTTTTTTTTTTTATTTTATTTTTTTTTAGTGGGCCTGCACGGTTGTGTGCAGGGAAAAAGAGAGTGGTATGAAATGTACGCACGATACGGGTTGGATATACGGGGGAGTGCTGAAAGTTACGCGCATGGGGTTTTGCCCCACTATCAAAGTGACCATGTATATATTTACAGGGTATTATTTACCTTGGCGAGTGATACATTATGACCGGCATAGTATACACGTCGGGTTTATAGATCTATCTACATATGTACGTTGGTGTCAATGGTATGTTTGAGAGCTTGGCGAACTGGTCCTCGTCATTAATGTTCATTTGCGGAAATAGTCCCAGCACCACTGGGGGTTCGTCGCTTGTATCACCCTGCTCGTCAACAAGGATGTCGTCGGATGGTTGCTCTCGACTGGGGACGGCGGCATCACTGGTTGGGGCAGGTAATCCAAGATTATGGTGCAGCTGGGACGTCGTTGGTTCGAACCCGGAGAAAAGGACATTTTCTCGAAAACACCGGTTGGACAATGCGGTTGTTTGTTGGGTGTGGCCCACGATGTGCTGAGAACTGTCAGTGGAGTGCTGAGAACTGACATGTGGACGCGCAGTGGCCCGTCGGGGTGGTTGCTGCGGTAGTTGTGCATTTAGAATATTTGTCTGTGGAGACGGTGACTTTGGCGATACATCAAACTGGATTACTGTATCTGCATTTGTTTGCATTTGCGCATAAAACTGATCATACAGATCCACTGTGCTTAGTATATCCATACTCTGAACGCGGCTAGATCTACATTCCCTATATATAAAAAAAACAAAATATTATACACCAGATGCTGAAAGTGGCATCCATTTAAACTATAAATACCAGACAAGTAGCATTAGGCTAGACAATAGTATGTGGCACGGAATTGCAATAAACGGATAATTAAAATTAATAGCAAAAACCTACCGAAAGGAGTAATGCGACAGAACAAATGTGTATTATGCGGTAACTAGGTTTCATCTTATCGAGTTTTCCGTTTGTGTACCGTTATATTAATTACGAGCTTGCGGTAACAATAGCCGAACAATTAATGGACTGGTTTATGACTCAAGGTGTAAGGCATCATGCGCCATCAAGAAAAAAATATATATATATAGGGCAACTACTGGTTCGCCATAATCGGCACGGCTTTTTTTTTTTTTTTTGGGTGAAGTGCCGGATTTCCACTTTACTTGGTATTAGCGTTTGAGGTGCTGGGGTCTCTTTGGGTTTTGGATGTAACGTTCTACGTGGGGAAACCAGTGTATGGGGTAAGTTTATGGAGTAGGTTTATATTTTCTGGAATCGCCGTATAAATCTCGCCGTATAAATCTCCCATTACTTTTCCGCAATAAACTACCGCGTGGATAGTAGGAATGGGGATCCACACAAACAACTGGCACTATTGACCACACAAAGAGGAAAGAACTTCTTGTTTTGTTTATTATTTTTCTTCTTTCAATTTCTTACTCCTTTTGTTTCGATCTGTAAAATGCCCCATCGTTTCGGTCACGTGCAGGGATCTACTTCCAGTGGCTCTCTTTGTGTATGGGGAAGGTGTGTAGTTGCCGACTATTGCCGACTTGAAGGTGTATATACGGGAATATTTCCCACAGCTGGGTGCATTACCGCCAGTAATCCAGTGGAGTTATGTGGTTCTCTTGCCAAGTGTAACTGAAAAAGAAATCATCGTTTATTAAATAAGCTTGTGTGTAATCCAGAACAAACGTACGAAACTCCCACTACACAATTAAAAGAAACTATACAATCAACCCCTAAAAGTTGTCCTCAGTCATACTAATACAGTCTATTTGTCGCCCTGGTACAGTTTATTGAATACTGCCGGCGGCGTTGGTATAAGGCCAGTGTGGTCGGTTGTGTGTACCCCACCATTGTGCATGGGGTGTTGGGTGGGTGGTGTTAGCTCAATCACCCTGCTCTGCAAGGCGATGGTGTAGTCTCGTAACTGCAAATTTTCTGCTCGCAAATCTTCTATTGTTTGTTTCAACCGGTCTACTTCGGCAGCCTTTATTTCAAGGTCCTTGATGTATTTTTCTTTACGTTGTCTGAATGCTTTTTGTGCGCTTCGGTTCTGAGCAGCACGTTTGGTGGTGGAAACTGGCCGGCGAATGCCGCTGCCACCGATACTACTACTGCCACCGACACTGACACTGACATCACCACCACCGACACTGACACCACCACTGACACCACCACCGGTGCTGCTCTTACCTTCTATGCCAAACTGTTGGTGGTGCTCAGATAATCTCGCCACTACAGCAGCAGCTTCGTGTGCCACCCGGACCTGCTCCTCATCGGTCACATTACGAGGATCACGTTCAGAGTGGCGTCGACGCCGTTGTTGCTCTTGTTGTGCACTGACTACCGCAGCAGCCGTCATTTCATCAACACTGGGGAAGTCGTCTGAAGACTCGCCGCCGTCGTTTCTAAACGCATCGTCAAACTTGTCATCGGCAGAGGACTTCTCGTTAGTCCAGGGCGAGAAAGTAGAGTTCATTATAGAGAGATACTTTAGTTATTGTTTTCTTTCCTCTCCCCCAGGTTCGGGATAATAGGGACCACTTTTGTACTTATATATTGCTGCAAAAAAAAAAAAAAACCTCAATCAACAAGCAGTGTAGATAAAGCCTACCTTGATGGCTAAGTCAACAACAACTGATTATGTAACGATTTGTTTTTGGTTTATGTAATCGCTGACTAAAGTGACTTGTTCCTATTAGTTGAAGAAAAAAAAGGTGGTCGCGATGGAAAAAGAAATGCATCGTTGAGGTTGGTGGGCTTGGAAGGAAATGGAGGGAAAAAAATAAATAAAAAAAAAAGAAAATACAGCCCCGCCGATACTCCCGTATTACCGAGGCTACATATTTTATTTCTACTAATGCTGCACCGTTTATTTCAGACTAAAACGGTGTCGTCATAGATCAGCTGGCGGGGATAGCAGTGGTGGTGGTGTGTAATGAACTGGCGGCATTTGTGTGTACTAAAAAGCGGAACAGGTGTAATGTGAGGTGGCAGCATAGGTTAAACGTTTCTTTGTTTGTTTTAATTTCCCTCTTGCTGGTATGGTTGCGCCTACCACTGTTCTTTATTGTGGACCCTCTGTTGACAAAGGCTCAAGTCTGACCCTACTCTGCCTACAAAAGACCAGCACCTCGGATATGTGACAGTGGATGACAAATAATCGTTCCTTATTATCCCTGTGGAAATGACCCCAGATCTGCCGGAACCATATACCCGAATCTGTTAACTCCGGATATTTTTAATGCGGGAATTACGTAAGTGTGACTCTCGGAGTTATTGGGTGATGATATTTCGAGTGTGACTCTCGGAGTTTTTTAGTGATGATATTTCGAGTGTAACTGGGTTTTTTACTTCTTGCCAGAACTGGCCACAGTTTGGCGTGTTTGCCCAATAGTCTGTGCACTTGTGAATAGAAGTAGAAGGGGATGGTTGTCTATGGAATATGACGGATGTGAACGCTTTACCGTAAAGTTCTACGCATACCGAGGTCTTCTGCCGCTTTTGAATCCCCAACATCAAATTATGGCCAGACGGCAGTCTCGATAGCGGCACAGTGAAGACAAATCTACAAATATGGACTGCAAAAAAAGAAATGGGTTGTGTTCCTTTTTCTTTGATTATTTCCTAATCCAAGCCTCATCGATACTGGTCTGGAATTGTCGATTGCATCACCTGGTATAAAATAAACACCCCAGATAGACGAGTTCGGTTCCATTTTTTTTATCTATCGCGCCTGACAATCGTCGTTGGACCTCGGGAGAGTTCATATGTGTGTCAGCCTCGTTTGGATAAGTGACAATGCACGCAATAACTAATTACGGAAATGTAATCGGGAACAAACCAAAAAATCTGTTCTGATCGAGAAATAAGTGGCTGCAACTCGGAGTTGGAGGATGGTTTCGTGTCTAGACCCTTGTCCCTGGCTCGGGCCAGCGGTATTTACTCCGACAACCGTGACATGTTTTCCTCCCGGGAGAGAGACGGGATAATCCCTCGGGCACTGTTGGTGGGTAAATATTTCCCGCGATCAAACCCATGCATCCAAGCAGGGTTGTTAGTGGTGGGGGAAGGATTGTCCGGGGGAACCCGGGATAGTGGCCGCGGACCTCTCGGTAGTTGGTTCCATACTCCGGATATGTAGGTAAATATTTGTGTCAAAATTTTCAAAAAAGATCACAGAAAAGGCTGGCCAGGAAAAGAGGATGTTACTTCTATCAAACTTGTACTACAATCAAGGAGAACAATACCCACTCAAGCACTAATACTATACACTTCACCAACGACGGGCTCATTTATGCTAAACATGAAGGTTAATAGAGGAGAAATTGTGGGTGCAACAAAAATTGTGGGTGCAACAGAATTTGCGCCGCAACCGGTAGCCAGAGGCGCCAATTTGTATGACACAGAAAATAAATATGACATGACAAGTTGCTGGTTTGGAAACCGTTGGACGGGGTGTATGTAGGGAAAGGCTGTGGAAGGTGAGGATAGAGGGATGATAGAGGGATGATAGAGGGATGATAGAGGGATGATAGAGGGATGGTAGAGTGAGTTTAAAGGGATTAAAAGGTGAGTACACGTTCAACCCACACGAAAGTTATACAATTAAACCACCCACCAACAAAGCCCACATCGTATGATTCCTCCAAACTCCACCCATTACCAAACCCCAGTTAGTCCCATATTTCCTATTCCAGGACTGCATACAACCCCATCAAATAAACCAATCATGTTTATCTTAGATGGGAGTTTTTTTCTCCCTCCCTCTGTAGGCTCTCTCTCTCTCTCTTGGGCTTTATTTCTTTCGGTTTTCTGTACTTAGGAAATGCTCAGTCCTTTCTGCACATACACATACAGATATTTTTTTTTATTTTTTTTTTCGCGGCTGGGGACTTTCCAATCATAGCGAGCGCTTTATGTCTGGTTCAGTTTTTCTTTTTTTCTTTCCCTTTGGGCCAACCTTCTCACCAGTCCTTGTTTTCGGGTTAGAACTAAAAAAGTTTTTCATTTATAATCCTGTTACTTCTTTGTATACAACAACAAGGTAGAACCACCAAGCTGCTTATCTCGAGTGTAGAAACAAGTGAAGATACCTTTTCCCCAATATATTCATTCTACTGGTAAATTAGTACCCTCCCCATTTCTGTTTTATTAACTAAGACGCTACCACTACCCAGGTTTTAATTTTCAGCATGTACTCTTCTGCCATTCGTTCTGTTTTGAGATCAAGAGCTGTTGTTCAAGCTCCAAGAATGTCCAATGTTGTCAGATCTACTTCAATTGCCAGAGCCTTCCCCCAACAAATTAGATCGTATTCCTCTGAACACCAGGATGAGACTTTTGAAGAGTTCACTGCTAGGTATGTTTGAGTTCTTTTTTGTTTTTTCTCCCTCCCCTTCCCTGCCTTTTTCTAAGTGTAGGTAAGGGAGGAGGATGAATTGGTAGAGCCAGGCCAGATTAGGACCACATCAGGTCACACCGGGGCTAGGCAATGTTATGCCAGAGAATATACTAACACCCATAACTATATAGATACGAAAAGGAATTTGAAAACGCTTACGATTTGTTTGAAGTCCAAAGAATCTTGAATAACTGTTTCTCGTACGATTTAGTCCCAGCCCCAGTGGTGATCGAAAAGGCCTTGCAAGCTTGTAGAAGAGTCAACGACTACCCAACTGCAGTTAGAACCTTTGAAGCTTTGAGACACAAGGTTGAAAACAAAGAACAGTACCAGGCCTACTTGGAAGAGTTGAAGGATATTAGAAAAGAATTGGGTATTGATTTGAAGGAAGAGTTGTACCCCAGTGAATCTTAAGTAATATCCAATACTACCACATTCCCGCACCACCAAATCCCTTCCCAACTAGTCATTTGATTGATTTTCAGCCAACTTTTTTTTTTTTGTTTATGTTTTATTTTGTCTTTACTGTACAACATCCAAGCTTAACGTTATAATGTCAAAAAGAGAAAGGGAAAGAGAATGGGAAAGGGTGTGTGGGTGAAATATATCATGGTTGAGGCTGGCGCGGACCTGAATAGGGTAAGTGCCCTTCATAAACTGAACCTTTCCCAGATACTTTCTTTTATCTTTTGAACGCTTTTTTGTTATTGATTACTCAATATGGTTTTATATATATTGCTTGATAATTTTTATTATTAACTATAACTATTACATCCGTAAAGCTGTAGTTTGTGCTGTTCAATCCCCGAGTTTGACGTGCTCCACGATTACGGCTTTTGTGCTTTCGTTGTCCTCTCACTGAAACCAATCGCGGCATTTGAGTTAATAATCTGTCACGTGATTGCAAACACGTGATTATAAACACATGACTGAATGCACCTGATCACATCTGGTGTTTGGCGGCGCCTTGTCGCCGTTTGAGGCTTGTCCCGCGATTCTTAACTAACAAGGCTGGGCAACTAATAATACACGTTTACTCCATCGTAGCCAGACTGGTGCTAAACTTGGTATTTATCATTCTAGTCATAAACTGTCGCTATGGGTGTCTATGTTCCACCACCGAATGATAAGGATAACTCCAGTAAGAAACAGGACGGTGACACCTCTTCTTCGTCGTCTTCTCCGCTGGGTACTACTACATTAATAATCCCCAACCCGGTAACACTAATACCCCGAAATCCCAGTGTGGGGTTGATATGGGGCCCGCTCACGCCGGCATCAGACAACATACCTGCATTGTGCACCATGATTGGTGTTCAGTTCTTTATGGGGGTTGGTCTTTTCCGGCATGCTCGAGGGTTGTTGAGGATGCAGCCGGTTGCTACTGGGTTAAATACCCCGCCGCGGATGGGCAGAAGAGGTCCCGTATGGAAGGCAGTGCTATCTATAGTGTCGGGGTCTACGTTGGTCTTTGGTAGTGGGTTGGAATTGTGTAGATTAACCTTGCCGTATGACCCATGGTGGGACGAAGCCCAGCACTACCGTAAAGTCGCTGTTAAGCTAGGAGATAAACCCAGCCGGTGGTTTGGTGCATACAAGTACTACCGACCTATGGATTTCAATACCTGGGTAGATAAAGTGGGCGACTGGATCAAGAATGTCGAGAGGGAAATAGACAACCCCCACGACTTTTCCAACGTTTCGGTTGAGTTGGCCAAGGATAGTAATGTAATTATTAGTCGGCCTGCTGGCGGAAGAAGCATTCTCAGTAAGTTAAACAATAAGGACAAGTACCAGGAGATATACAATAAGCTAAAAGAGTCCAATGCCACCCGGAGACAGCTGTTGATAAACCTGGAACTAAAAGAAGTGTATGAGTTGAACAAGGCTGAAAGATTGGACGCGATACTAGAGGGGAAGTCGCCGTTGGTGAACCCGGAGTTCTCGAAGCCTAGTATACAATTGGGTAATCATAGGTTGGAGAATGATGATGATTTTGAGATGGTTTGGTTGAACTTTGAGCCGTGGGATGAATTGAAGTTGGAGACAAACTACGATATACGGTTGATACCCCGGTCTCAGGCGCTGTCTGAGGGTGAAGAAGAACACCAAAATGGTGTTGATGTGTGAATGGAGCGGGTGGTGGTGGTGGTTTTAAGTTTATTGCATTTTTAGGCATCTCGGAGTTGTGGAAAGAGAGAGAGAATAGTTAGACGGGCAATAAGTACGTTATCAGTGGGTATATTTGCGCGTAAATTAGTAACTATATATACATATATATACATATATAAAATGGGTATATTAATACCAAGGAGTAGATAGTGGTTATACAGAAAATTGTTTATATAAAGTACAACACATTCATGATCATAGAGAAGGCGGTTGGATTAATGAATGGTGGTTATAAAGTGATGAATGGGGGTTATAAAGTGATGAATTGACATTGTTAATGTTTACATTGATTAATGGTTGAATATTCTATTTTCTATACCAACAAATCAACGTGATGTATAACAGCTCCACATGAACCAACTGCAACTATACCTAGTTAACCTCTCTTCACATCCCCACACCACACCCACATGTATTGGTACAAAAACAGTAATTCATAAACATACTCATACCTATGTACAGCCAAGCGCCAGAAACAACCACGTCATCTATTCTGACTTTTCAATCAACTGATCAGCCCACTTCAAAGCTCCCGCAGAACCACCATTCAACTGCGGCTTATAGTACTTTTCAAGGTGTTCCTTCAACTTCAACTCGGCGGGATCCTGGTCTGGTTCGACCCATTCAAATCCATCACCACCAGTCATCCAGTATGCCTGGAATTTAATATCGTCCAAACTGGGTTTGGCTTCCAATAGTCTAATCTTCTCACCATCTCTGGTATATCCTGCTTGAGGCGAGCCTTTGGAGAGCGCTGTTTCCGGGTATGGTCTACACAACTCATTGATAATGGCCGGGGTAGACTCACCGCCGTTTAACTCCCGGTCAAGCTGTACAATCTTGGAACTAAACAACATCTCATCAGCATGCTTAAACCAATGGGTATAGAACGTTCCCTTCTGCCACGATAAGTAGTCACCACCAGAGGTGGTTAACTGACGTCCAAACTTCACGATGGTGACAAAGAAACTGGAGTTGAGAATATAGGTCAAAATAAGCGAGTTTACCGTACTCAAGTGTTCCCATCCGGCAGAGATCACACCAGAGTCAATCAACGTATGAGTACCAAACTTTGTTAATACAGTTATCGATAACGCCGATGCCAATAGTCTATACATTCCTGACTTTAGCTGGCGGTTGTTTCTGGCAATATAGTTGGGGTGTCCCACAGTTGCGTCTGTAACCTTGATAGCTCTCTGCAAATCAGCGTTGAAAAGGGCATTTCTTAGCGCAACCAAGGCGGTATCCTTGTCAACCACAGTGGCGGGGCCGGGGTTGAGCTTGTAGTAGTAGTCAATCAAGGCGAGGTTTAGTTCCGTGGGTAATTTCAAAAGGAGGGCCTGCTTTAATAGCTGCGGCGAAAAGGTTCTGCCTGGTTGAGAAAATACGTCATCGATAATGGCACGTGATTGCTTTATAACTGGCGAATTCGAGTTGAGCTGGTCGTGGATCGGGTACGGGTCCATGCACTTCTTGCAGGCCCTGAGGGTGTCTAGAACGACATCGTTTGGGGAGGTTGGCGTGACATGGGCTTTGATTTCCTGGGATAATTGCTGGTAGTCCAGGATGTGAGCAAATGTAGGCGTGGTGGTTGAGTTGAATCTCAACAATGAAATCGGTTTATAGGAAGGTGGTCTAGCAGCCACCCGCAACCGCAGATAGGGTCCAATATGCGTTTTAGTGTTTATTCGTATCATTGGCGGCGGGATAGAGTGCAGGGTAAGGTGTAGTTGGTTATGTTGGTGATGAGAAAGAATTTTCTAAGAGAATGTCGCGGGTGTCGCGGGTGTCGCGGGTGTCACGGGGGTGTGGTAAATGTCGTGAATGTCGCCGGTGTTGCAAAAAGCATCACAATAGACACCACTACACACGTAATCAACCTCTTAGTAACCAACGAGTAACCAACCTCTACGAGGAATACATTCTCTATAAACAAAACATCCTATACAAAAAAACAATCAAAAACAATCGAAAACAAAAAAAGGTTGCTGACTTCAGCTAATCGTCTAAAGTCCCAATGACCCTCCAAGTATACCAAACCCAATAGACCACATCATAATCCATCGGTTCATAAAGCTGGTTGTCCCGGCATTGGCATCTTTGGTGGATGGGGATGGTGCGTCCGATGCCTGAGGAGTGGCTTCCGAAGACGTCGACCTAAGCACTCTAGTGGTTACAAAAGTAAGTCCTTTGGTGGTATCGTCGTTCTCGGTGTTAGGGCTAGGGTGGGCTGGTGGCGGTGCGGTAGCTTTTGCCGGTGCTGCTGGATCTGCAGCATCGGTGTCTGTTGTCTTGGTAGTGCCCGTGTGGGTAGCTTTGAAAGCAGCCAACTGCTGGGCGTTCATTGTTACAGTGAGCGAGTATATCGAGAGCTCAGATGGGTTCATGGTGGCCGGGTTTGCTGGGAGTTCTACTGCTGGGGTGGTTATTGGAGTAGTTGTAGGGGTAGTTGTAGGGGTGGTGGTAGGGGTGGTAGTTGGCTTTGTAGTTGGAGTAGTTGTAGGGGTAGTTGCTGGGGTAGTTGTTGGGGTAGTTGTTGGGGTAGTTGTTGGAGTGGTTACTACTGCAGGGTCTGCTGCAGGTGCAGGTGCAGGTGCAGGTGCAGGTGCTACCGCTGCCGCTGCCGCCGGATCTGCCGCCGGAGCTGGGTCGGCAGCTAAACAGATACTCAAAAGAAAAGGCAATAAAACAAAAACCTGCATATCTATATATCTATACAAAGCTATAACAAGCGAGTGTGGTATCCCAGGTGATATGTGCAACGATCGACTTCCTACTGGTGCTCTGTGTGTGTGTGTGTGTGGGAGTTTTTACGATCTCAAGAAACCGTTTTTCAGGGATCCAAACAATGGACAGAAATTTCAGGTATGGCGCGTGTCGCCTAGAAATGGTATTCGCGACATTGGGCACTAGTATAGACAGGATGCGACATATGAGTAGAAGTCCGGGAGACTATGTGATAGCTAACGTGGTTTATGGCGTTGGTGGTTATAACTGCGTGTAAACGGGGATTCCAGCTATTCGGAAATGTGCAGAGGAGAAAGCTTGTCTACGGCAGGCATACGTAAACAATTAGTGGATTTAGCAGGATCGAGTCTATATCGATTGCAGTCGATCTTTGTCAACTATAGGGGTATCTCGATAATTTAGGGTGATTCGTGAATGGATTCACCTCGTGCTATAAGAGATACCCGGTACACATAGTTCTTGTGCAATAATAGAGAAGGAAATTATGATAAGGTTTAGTGAAAAAACTGGGGGGAGGGGGGGTAATTCTGTTATTCTTGTACATTTGGTTATAGTGGAGATTACCTGCTTCTATATTGCGGCGTACAACCAGAAACACTTACTTGATGATATATGGAATACCTGAGTATTTGTGTTACTTCTCGGTTCTGTGATTCTTTTCTATACATAGCAAAACCTCTTCCCTTTGTCACACCAGAAGATGGACTAACCACACCATAGTAAACCTCACCCTGGTTGTCTGTTTCCAATATCTATACGTACATTCAGCGACTAAATCATCAACATTCATAAAAAACTTCAGCTACACCGTCCTTTTAGTTGCCCACATCAAAGACCTATACACCCAATCTCAATTCATCTTTCTCTTCTTCTTCCTCTTTTCCATCTTTGGAGCACAATCGGGACAATACCACACTTCATCGTCCTTGGGTGGCGACGTAATGCCCACACAGCTCCAGTGGAACCACTCATACTTACAATCGTCATTATCACAGCCAATCATTTCCCCAAACGAAACCCGCTGACAGAAACAATACAAATTATTATCTGCATCCTCGCCGTTACCACCGGGCCCACCTTCGCCAAGCGGACCACCCGTGCCACCGGCTCCAGGACCAGCATTAATTCCATTGATAGCAAGCGAACCCGTGGCAATACTGTCAAAGGAATACGTTTCCTCCATTTCTTCCGATTTGAGTCGTTTCGTTGGTCTCGCTACTGCTGCCGACGAAGAACCACCACCACCAACACCGCCGCCAACACCACCTCCATTGCCACCACCAGTCCCTGGTCCTCGTACGGATATGGTTTGTTTCCTTTTTTGGCTCCTCTTGGTATCATTCAATCCTCCCGCCGACGGCGTACTAGTACCGTTACGTGATAAAGGAGTACCAGAATAGCTATCCGACAACGCGCTAACATCTTCACGGTTATTGAGCTCGAATTCTATAGCATTTTCAAGCGGTGGCAAGATTTCATCTCGTTCCAACTTGGCAATATCGGTTTCAAAGTGAAACAAGTGTTTCGAAACAAGGAAAATCGCCGTATTTGCTAGGAGGATTTTCTCCTTCTGTAGTTTCTGTACAAGTTCCATATCTTCATCTATTTTGGTGTATAGTTGTTGTTCCTTGGGGTGTTTGGTTAGCGTCCCATTTGCTCGTATAAATTTATGGATTTGGCTATCTCTCTGTTGGTAGCGTTTTCTGGCTTCCAAGAGTTGCACATCCTTGCTTTTAATCTCCTCAAGTAGATGTTTCACCTCAAGCGGGAGGTTTGACAAGTCCTGAGTATACTTTTCAAGAACCGTAGATGTATCCATGGCGAGCACTGTCTATTAGTGATGATTAATAAGTAGATGTTTTTTTTTTTTTTGGTGAGTGGGTTCACTACGATTTCAATTTACAACCAAAGTGGTTTATGGGTTGGTGATGTTTGTTCTTTAACCAAAAGTCAACGAGGTGGTTATTAGGGTGCGTGTGTGTGTGCGTGTGTGTGTTTTTTTTCCATCACCAAGAGGAAGTCATCAGTAGATTGTGTGTGTTAGGAAAGTGTAAGTGAAGATAAATTGTTCTACAGGTTCCATTGTTGCCAAGTGATTAGTATACAGGTTCGTCATGTCTGAAGAACAGGTTGTGGAAGATATTGGGAAATTGGGCCTTGGACACGGCGATGGGGCTTGTGATGCCATTAGACAACTTGAATCTATAGTCACGTTGACCGAAGAAGACAAACAAGCGATGACTGCCCGGCTAATCAAGCTTTCTCAACACTCCGACAGCATCAAGTGCTTATACGAGTTGATTATGGACCACCCAGAAAAGACAGTTAAAACACTAGCCCATATTGATTACTCTGCTGCTGTGGTGATAACTAATACGCTACACAACTCCAATGCATCAAACCAGACGATTCTCATGTTGCTCAGCGTCCTCAGGGGATTGGCCAAGGATGCAGATGGTGAGTCGTTGGATGTGTATTTACGGATATACAGTTCGTTGGTGGAGCAATTCAAGGTGACTAACCCACAGCATTTGAACTTATTCTTGAGTTTGGTGGGCGATAACCACGACGTCCAACGGTCGGTACTCGTGCTGCTAGTGCAAAGTTTGCAACTAAACCGAGATGAAACATCCGCCACCATCCAAGAGTATTTGGAAGTGGTTGCCGAGGAGGACTCGCTAGACTACAAGGAATTTATCAATTTCGCCATCATCCTCGAAATGTGCTTCCCCATCATCCCCGAGGTCATTAGCGGGATATACCAGACCAGCTCCACCAAGGAACATATATTGTCGAAAATCAACTCTCTTGCGTGGTCTCCCACCCGATCGTCGCCTGAGTCGTTCAAACTCGCTGAAATTATTCTCAAGCTCATTGGGTCGTCCTGTATTGTCGAGCCGTGCCGAAACTTTAACGTTGCCCACTACTGCCAGTTCTTGTTTGAGGGCTGCGACTTTAAGCTCGACAAAATGCAGGTATTATCCAGCGTGATCGTTGTGAAATTGTGGAAGGTTATCCACCTTGAAAAGAAGGCACCAGATAGGGTCAATATCCCCTTCCTTGCTGATATCTTGATTTCCTATATCAAAAGTGCGTCCCCGGACGAAGAGTACCTCGATTTCGCCATAGAAGGTTTCATGTACCTTACGCTATTCTGGGAGGTGCGAGAAATGGCCCGAATGGATATATCATTGGCGGAGGTGTTAATAACGTTACTCCAGAATTCGTCCTTGGACAAAGTGCAACCCGACCACCACGAGCACTATAACGTGTCATCCCAGTATGGATTGCTTTCGATCTTTTCCAACCTAACCAAGGTGAAGGACTTGAACGACAACGAGTCCCGCAAGAATTCCGCTAACCTTATTAAGAGCATGGCCACACCAAAAGCCGGGAGTGACAGCAACCGCGAAGACCAGGATGCTATAAGGTTGTTCAACCAGGAGCTTCTCCTCGAGCACAAGATAATCAGCAAGATTGTCAATCTTAAAACGTTCAAAGGGTCCACGTCGAACAATTCATTCAACCAAGTGATTAAGATTGCCTACAACTTTTCTTCTGATCAGGAGAGAACCCCCCGAGTTGAGCTTGTTAAGCAAGGTGCGCTAAATATCGTCATCAACTACCTTGTTTCCCATAGCAAGGTTGAAAAAACCAGTCATTCGTCGTCCCTGGTGGCACCGAGTCTGGAGGACGCCTCGGTGATGGATACGAGAATATTGGCCATGAGGACATTGGCAAGGATGTTGATATCTATCGACCCCAAAGCGGCATTTACCAAGTACGACGTAAGAACCGCCATTCCGTTCTTGAAGGAGTTGCTTGGACCGGACTTGTCGGAGTATTCACGTTTAAGCGGGGGGTCGTACCTATTTGATATGACATTGTTGGACCGGTTCGAGAGTTTACTCGCCATGACCAATATCGCCTCTTCCGGGTCCGCCGAGCTAAAGGACTACATCATCGGACAAGTTTTCGACAATTACGTGTCATTCTTCATTATTGACTCCGACAACCCCCGTATCCAGCAGGCTGCGTGGGAGTTGGTGGCCAACTTGATCACCCGGCCAATGATTCTTGCGAAATTCTTTAATGTGCACGAGGGGGATAATAAGAACGAGAACAAGAAACGGTTGGACCTACTTGTGAAGTTGTTGAATTCCCGTAACGTCAAGTTGCAGACGGTTTTGGCGGGATTGTTGGCCAATGCCACCGAGTACGACATGATTGCTGAAGTGGTTGTTTCTGCCCAGGGGATTTTCCACCACCTCGTCGAGATTGTGTGTGACATTTTGCTTCACCAAACCAACGAGGAGCAGCTTGTATTACCGATTTCGTACTTGTTGGTCAACTTGGTGTACACCGCCGCGAATAAGAGCGAGCCAGCTTTGAAGGTGTTATCCGATAACCATGATCTCAAAGCCGCATGCGTCAAAGTGTTGGCGACTGTCAGCAACGGTGATATACTTGAGGCGATACTGGAAACCATGTCCGTGGCCAAGCTTGGATAGGAGAAGTTATAGAATTTATTCAACTATACAATTATACAGAGATAGAGAGACCCCCTCAATTAGAAATGAATCAACCTCTGGGCCAACGTCTCTTCTTTATGTTCAACGTTTGCTATCGACAGTTTAATTGACTGGGCCGACTTGTCGCTCTCCATCTTCACTCTAATGGCTTTATGCAAATTGGTAAGGTATTCCGAGAAACTGGGACCATCAGCCGGGATACTGGTGCGGTTGTAGTTATCCTCCACAAGCAATTCTCTAAATGCAAACTCCACGCTATCGATGCCTTTACGAACAATGGTTATGCCGGCACTTCCCAAGCTAGAAGAGCCAACTATATGGCTTTGGAAGAACCGAATCAAGTTTCTGGCTTGTTGGGAAATCTCGGTATCCAATTCGGGAAGTTCATCCAAGTACGGATCTATATGGTTTACCGACTGGATGGCTCCACCAAACAAATCTCTAATGAGCATAATGTTACTCTCAGGATCAATGTAGACGTACACCTTGACACCATCACAAGCAAGATAAACCCCTCTATCCAAACACCGGTCCGTCAAGTCCTTATACAACGGTAACGACACGAATCCGGTGGTGTCATCAAACCAGCCTTCGTTATCCTGTAGCGAATGCAACTCCACCAACGCCGGGTATAGATGGTACATCAACCGTTCTACCGGCATATTCAACATGGCATAAACATCCTCTAACCGGCCATCTGCAGTGATGCTTGATGAGGCTCTAAGGGCATGGCTTTTAAGGAATGATAAGAGGTATACAGGTAGGTGTTTAAACGACTCTGGGAATAGAAGCTTATTGGTCATGGTATTGGCACGGTTATGGCCATACTCGTTCATGGCTCTATAGAGGGTGAACACCTCCACTAGTTTATTATTAATCGATTCGCGTAGTTCCTTCACCAGCTGCTGGCCAATGAACGATAGCGTATCGCGGACTATGGCGGTGACTATGGAGTCCTCATCAGCAAAGCTGAATACATCTTCCAACCGTTCAGTAACTGCTAGAACCAAGTTGATTACCCTGACTTTACGTACCCCACTGGGGTCGGTGTAGAGTAACGCTGCTTGGAAATGGCAGTCTAGTTTGGTGCTTAGTTTACCGTCATACTCAAGCAACACGGTAAACGTTTGGTCCTGGTTAAGCACTGGAATCAACGGATCCTGGACATTCCCAAGAACCAGATTGGTGTCAAGGATAGAAGACGACGTTCCATAGTACTGAGACACCTGTAACCCGTTAGAACACCGCAATTTGAGCTGTCCTTGGTACCCAGTGGTTTTGGTGAAAGAGTTGGTGAACCTAGCCGTGAGAGTTCTGGCATCACGCTCCATATGGAAGTTGGGAAACCGAGAAATTGTCCCACCAGTAACTGATGCTAACCAGCCCACATTGGACAAATCTACATTAGTATGCGACACTACATGGACATCCACGCCAACATTATTCTCAATAAACTCTTTGGCAAGAGCCTTGTAGTATTCATTGTCTGCCGTGAGTAACTTTCTCTCAGCTTCGGGATCCAACGCAGTAGACCTACCCACCAGCTGGTTATCTTTAAACTTTAACCCTCCAGGACCCCATGATGGTAGAGCAGATAAGAGAGAAATGATCTTACCACCACCACCAGCTGCTGTTGCTGCTGCTGCTTGCAAACACATTCCTGCCGTTTTAAGGGCGGCTGCAAAACACGGTTCTGCATCCGACACTTTATCAAAAGAAGATATGTTTTCAAGGTAACTCAACGAGTCTTCAATAATTACGCGACTTTCGTCGGGATTTACAAAGAGACCATCTAGAAACGGCACGAATGGGTCGTCCAAATCAGACGATATAGACACCTGCGTGGTTTCAAGATCAGGCGATAAATTAAAGAAGTGGATGCGTTTATCAAAGGCGAGAAGGGAGATTTTTATTGGCTGGTTGGTGGCTGCGAAATCTCCCTTACTATCACCTGCCCGATCCAAACACACACGTATGGCATCAGCCACAACCAGCGGCAAACTCTGGTTGACGCTCGATTCGGAGATATCGACTAAAAACACCACATTTAACGGCTGCGACATTTTTTCTGCACCCCCAAAATTGTACTCCTTGGGCACCAAGATGTCGTACACGCTTTTGTGCAACTCGGGCCGGATAAACTTGTCGACTCGGTGTCCGTTGCCGTCCAACACCGAGGCATATTCGTCCGGCACGTGATTGTTAGGAAACTGGCAAATGTTGCACACAAACCGTTGGTTGTGGGTGAACTGCATTGACGGGTTTACGTATGCACGACACCGGCGGCACCGTAACGGGCCGATGCTTAATGGGTCGGTGGAGGAGGTGGTGGTGGTGGCAGGGGTGGCGGCAGTGGGGGCATCCCCGGAAAAGTCCACCACCGGCACCGGATCTTCCCCCGGCGAGAGCGGGGCAAACGGCCGTATTGTCACCGCCACCGGTAGCTTAGTGGCCAGGCGCAATTGTTCCGATTCCGGCATATAGTAGAAAGACGACCGGATAAACTTGGCCAGGGCCGTTCCCTGATCAACGGCGACGAACTGACACCCAGAATCGGGCGGGGCGGTCTGGGCAAAGGTGAGGAACTGTTTGATATTTCCGGATTGGTCGGCGACGGCGTATTCCCGGTGGTTGTCGTGCCGGTGCTGCTGCAAGGAAAGGCCGTGACCGGGATTTCCGGATTGGTTGGCCACGTCGTGGATGTGGTATTGCTCCACCACGCCGGGGGCGGCGGTCGATTGAGACGGCGTGGCAGACGCGAAGGACGGTGCCCCCGGCGTGGGGACCGGGGTTCCGGGGTACGACGAGATTCCGGGGTACGACGAGATTCCGGGAGTGGGGGCAAACTGTGCCAGGTGCGATTGCACGGGCGCGGTTATTTCCGGGGTGCCTGTGGGGGAGTTAAATTCGGTGAAGAATGCCCGTGCCAGTCTTTTCGACTTCTTTTTCGAGTGGCCTGGTGGGGCTGAATCGAGGTCCAATGCCTGGAATTGGGCGCCGAGTTCCGGCTGGGAGTGGGTGGAGGAGGCGCGGGGGTTCGGTGGCCGGTGCGGCCCAGAAGCGACCGGGCCGGCACTGAACGGAGGTCGTGGGGGCACTGGGTACGACATGTGGGTGTGGGGGTAGGGGGTGCAACTGGAGTCGGTGGTGTCTGGGTTATGTTTGAAATATTTTCACCAGGAAACAGAGAAAAAACGAGTGACAGACAAAATAGAAAAAAAACTCAGACAGACAAAATACACAACAGACAGACAATGGAAAATTGTGCCACAAACACGTCTTCACATGAACAGTAACTGATCTAGAGTTCTCACACTGTATTTCCTCTTTAGCTCCGCCAGTGCTGTATTGGAGATGGGTGTGTACTGACTGTTGACACATGCACGTGCAAGTGACGTCGTGGTTGCTCTAATTAGGGTACTACTACACGCCAAACCAACTCTGTCAGACCATCAAAGAGGTTTGGTAGTAGACAGTGGAAGACTCGTGCAGGACAGGCACTACTAGTTTAGGAGACCTCTTTACACCATCTCAAAATATCTAGGGCATAACAGGGTACAGGGTACCCAGCACTTGTCTATGGCTGCCCCCTCCTTTGCTATAGAGGTTTCATTAACTGGTTTGCAACCCTCCAAGAAATGTCGCATACCCAGAAAGGAAAATGTCGCTTGCCAAGGCAAAAAGAAACAGAAAATCACAGCCATTTTTCTTTTAGTTCTTGGTTTCTTTCTTTTGGTTAATGTTAGCTTAAAGGGACTACACAGTGCACCTAGACCCATTACCCAGCTCGGCAAGAGTAACCCTCCCACACACTAGAAGATGGCACCAACATCTCCTCCCCTCCCGCTCTCCACATTGAACAACAACACCCTCTCCTCACGGCTATTCTCTCAAGTACATTTTTTTTTTACCACCAGAATGTCGCATACGACATACGAAGAAATATATCACCCTCGCCACGTGACCTATCCACAAAAAAAAAAAAGAAAAACAATAAAACAAAAAAAAAGAAAAAATGGTACCACAAGAAAGAAAACCCATTTCTTTCCTTCCCAGTTTCCCCATTAAGCTTATGTACATTAACTTATCTTAACTCTGCCTTAGTTATCGACCTAGTGCCACGTTAACTTGTATTTAGCCCTGACGGCAGCCATTTTCTTAGCTTGGCGGCAATATTGGTCTGTTTTCAGCATAAAATAACGTAAACCAGGCAAGAAAAAACCGGGCCAAATAAAAACAAAACAAAACAAAAAAACCCACAGCACAGAAAAAGCAGGGATACTGTCTATATATAAACCAGCAGATTTCGGACTTGCGGTTCCGAATTTCCAGGATGCACGCAATCAACTGGACAGATATGGGGAACCATTCCTTGCTGTATCTCCTGGGCGATAATATCCCCATAAACTGTTCTGTATACTCTTTAACATCAGGACTCCTACGACTACTACCGGCCGACAGTGCGACATGGATAGAGGGCCCCACCGACTTTTTGCCCGCATACTACATCACCAACTGTTCTATACCACTTCTCATCGACCATGTCACTAAAATGGACTCGGCCAGGGTTGGAGAACTACCACCAGACACTTCTCCGTATAACGAAAAAGACAATGGCGACACATTTGTAGCGTTGCTATTTACAATTAGCGGCTCCTGCGTGTCGTGCTGGATGCTCACTCTACTACTCTATCTATCCCCGCGCCACAAACGTAAACCATTCACTACACAACTAGCTACCCTCTTCTACACCATACTAACCACCATACTTCTAAGCAGACTCACCCAGGCCGCCACCGACGAGTACTATAGCGATATGCTAGACATTATCCGTCTCCGTAATGTCTTGTATAACGATCTCGTGTATAAGATTATGATTGTCCTAGCACAAGTACTTATCGACGTGGCATGGTTCCAGATAGTTATGACCATTGCCCGGCCCAAGTACAAGTGGCCCATCGCCATCTTTGGCGTGGTACTTATAGGGCTGTATTTGGCGGCCCAGATTTTTTACCAGGTGACGTTCAACAACCTGCGGGCGATTTTCAACGAAAATTTGAAGGGGGTGTTCCAGAACTGGAAAATCTCCCGCGCGTGCTTGGAGTTGTTGGTATTGGTGTGGTTTTCCGGTAATATTTTGTACTACACCACCATTGTAAAGAACCCGGTAAAAGTGTGTTACAGCAAGCGGTTGCTCCCGTTGGCGGTATTTAACTGGTTTTTATTATTGATGGATTTGACGTTGAATATTCTCTATCTTAGTGTATTTCGGTACCATTGGTTAGTAAAAACGTGGTTGTTGTTACTTCCGGTGTTGGTTGATGTTATCCTCATAACCACGGTGTGGGAGTGGATATTTAATATTTGGGTGTTGGAAAAACGGTATGAGTTGATGGGGGTGTTGGGTCGGCGGATTAGTATTGGTGACGCTATGAGTTTGCAGAATCTGAATGAGGGGGGAGGAAAAAAATTAGTTTTGCGTCGCGGTGTTGGTGGTATTGGTGGTGGCTGCAGCGGTGATCGTGTTGTTGGTGGTGGTGTGTTTAGAGGGGTGGTTGATTTTTTGTTGTTTCGCCGTGGTGAGAAGTTGGTTGAGGAGGACCAAGAGGAGGAGGAGGATAATGAAACCAGCGCTGGCGCTGGCGTTGGAGGAGGTGGTGGCGGGGATACGTTGTTGAGTACAGGATTGAAACTGGCAAGCACTCAAGATAGTCTGGAGGGTAGTACTTCTGGGCCCAGTGCGGGAACGGTTCACCAGAGACACCACCCAGTGGTTAATTTGACGGTTGATGGGTTGGGTGGTGGTGGTGGTGGTCCCGCAGACGTAAATGTCATACCAGTAGCTACCCACATCGGCAGTGATGCTAGAGTTGAGGGTGATGAGTACTTTGACGATGAGATTATCGACAATTACGAGATCTGGGCCCAGGACGACGACGATGTGGATGAGGAGGAGGGTGGATATCGTGAGGTTGGTTCTTCTACAGTCCATATTGGCGATAATGTGCAAATTGGCAGTGGGGTTTTCCTTGGGGGCACTTTCGCGCTGCTGCCAGAAGCGCCAGCTGGGTTTATTCATGTTGGTTCCAACAGCCAGCAGAGAGGAGATACCAACCGCGGCAATGAACGCCAATCTCGCGATCCCGATGATCCTGGATTACCGCCACCGTTCCAGCCGCTCCCTGGATTCCACCGAGAAGATTACTGGATAGACGAGAAGAGGTAGATTATACACGGCCACAGAGCAGCGACGAGGGGGGAGGCAGGTTTGGATTTCTTTATATTTGTATTACTATTAGGAGTATTTATGGCACACAAACACTTTAATGGATAGACGGAGTAAGTGAGAGGATGTAGCTACAGTATCTTGGCTTTATGTAGACGATGTGTGGTGGACAGAAGGGATGTGAGTTTTGCACTTAGAGTGAGACATAAGATATAATCATTGTAGAGGTGCTATAGTATAGGAAGTTCCCAATAGAATGTACACCTTTTTCTTCAAACCGACACAACACTCATATCTACATTACCACCACCACCACCTACCCCAAATCCAACATCATAACCACCACCAATAACCCAATACCGAACCATCCATTCTCTTCCCCCCAGCTTGGTGTTCCAGAACTTTCTCGAGATTTCGAGCACCTGCCAAAACTGCAAAAAACCGCAATGGAGAAAAAAAATAAAAATAAAAATAAAAAACAAAAATATAAAAACAAAAACCCCCCAACTTTCCACCCCTCTTTTTCTGGGATCTGGTCAGTTTGAAAAACCCATCAACAGGTATCTCTTCAGTGGCAATATATATATATACCTAAGAGAAGCTATACGAGTAAGTGAATAGTAGTAATGTTGAACTCGGCTCGTACTCTGACGATTACCGCAAAACATGCTGTTTTGGTTCGTACAATGGCGTTCGGTAATTCTCGGACAATCTCCCGTTTACCAACAAGGACTCTTCATCAGTTGTGCACGATCAGGAATGGTATGGAATCACGGTTGAGTAATGGCAGTTTAAGATATAATAACCTCACCAACAATGGCTGCTTTAATTGTCCAATTAAACCCTTCCATCTCCCAATTAGAACCTTCCACAACAGCCGTTCCCGCCACCTACAAATGCACATGAATAAAGAGGACCAAGATAATCGTCCAGCCCTCGAAAAATTCGGCTCCGATCTAACCCAGCTAGCCCGGGATGGACAATTGGACCCTGTGATTGGCCGGGACCAAGAAATACGCCGAACCATCCAAATCTTGTCCCGTAGAACCAAGAACAATCCCGTGTTGATTGGTAGCGCCGGAACCGGTAAAACTGCGGTTATGGAAGGTTTAGCCCAACGTATAGTTAAAGGAGAAGTGCCTGAGTCCATGAAGGACAAGAAGATCATCACCTTGGACTTGGCCGGGGTGATTTCCGGGTCCAAGTTTAGAGGAGACTTTGAAAGTAAACTTAAATCCATCTTGAAGGAAGTGGAGGAGCAACAGGGGAAGGTAATCTTATTTGTCGATGAGCTTCATTTACTTATGGGATTGGGTAAAGCTGAAGGGTCTATTGATGCTTCCAATATGCTCAAGCCGGCTTTAGCACGAGGTAAGCTTTCTATGTGTGGAGCCACCACAGTAGATGAGTATAGAAAGTATGTTGAAAAGGATGCTGCTTTGGCTAGACGGTTTTCTTCAGTTATGGTTGACGAACCCAGTGTTGAAGATACGATATCTATACTCCGGGGGTTGAAAGAACGGTATGAAGTGCATCATGGGGTTCGTATAACCGATACCGCATTGGTTACGGCAGCATTATATGCCAACCGGTATATTACTGATCGGTTTTTACCGGATAAAGCCGTAGATTTGGTGGATGAAGCTTGTTCTACGTTAAGGTTGCAGCACGAATCCAGACCAGATGCAATAGCCACCTTGGACCGTCAGATCATGACCATTGAGATCGAAATGGAGTCTCTTCGTAAAGAAGAAGACCAGTTATCGTTAGACCGTAAAAGTAAGCTCAGTGGTGATCTAGAGGTGAAGAAGGCTCAGTTAAAGGAGCTTACTGACCAGTGGCAGGCAGAAAAGAGTGCCATAGATGATATTAAACATGCCAAATCGAGTTTGGAGCAGGCCCGGTACGACTTGGAGCAGGCCCAGAGAGATGGAAGTTACGGTAAGGCATCAGAATTACAGTACTCGGTGATTCCTCAGTTGGAAGCCAAGTTGGCAGAGTTGACTGAAAGTGGCAAATCAGCCCAGAGTTCGAGTCTATTGCACGACTCAGTGACTTCTGATGATATAGCTGCAGTCATCTCCAAGATGACTGGGATTCCAGTCCAGAACTTGATGAAAGGTGAGAAGGATAAGCTCCTAGACATGGAGGTTTTATTACGGACAAAAGTGGTTGGTCAGGATGAAGCTATCCATGCTGTTTCCGACGCTGTACGGTTGCAGAGGGCAGGATTGACCAGTGATAAGAGACCCATTGCTTCGTTTATGTTCTTGGGTCCTACAGGTACCGGTAAAACCGAGCTCACCAAGACATTGGCTGAGTTTTTGTTCAATGACAAGAATGCCGTGATTCGATTCGACATGTCTGAGTTCCAGGAAAGACACACTGTGTCTCGTTTGGTTGGTTCTCCTCCAGGTTATGTTGGGTATGAGGATAGTGGTGAGTTGACTGAAGCTGTTAGACGTCAACCTTATGCCGTGGTGTTATTTGATGAGTTTGAAAAGGCCCATCACGACGTATCCAAGTTGTTATTGCAGGTACTTGATGAGGGTGCATTGACTGACTCTCATGGTAAACGGGTTGATTTCCGCAATGCTATTATCGTGATGACATCGAATATAGGCCAGGAGATATTGCTAGCTGATACTCATACTTATGATGATGGCCATATCGATCCCGATACCAAGAGGCAGGTTCTCGATCTCTTGAAGCACAGCTATCCTCCGGAGTTTTTGAACCGGTTGGACGATGTGTTGGTGTTTAACCGGTTATCAAGAGAAGCACTTGGAGACATCTTGGAGATTCGGTTGAGAGAAGTTGGTGAGCGTCTTGCCGATAAGCGGATTACTCTTGAGCTTACTGACGGGGCTAAACAATGTCTCTGTGACTTGGGGTACGATCCTACGTATGGGGCACGGCCATTGAATCGAGCGATCCAGAAGAAGCTTTTGAACCCGTTGGCGATGTTGTTGATCCGGCAGCAGGTTCGGGAGAATGAGACTGTACGTGTAGAGGCGAGAGATGGGGATATTGTTGTTGTTCCTAACCATGAGGGAGAGAATCAGAAGAGTGACGGAGACGATGTTGATGATGAGGAGGGGTGATTGAGTATATAAGTTGAGATAGAGGATGGTTGGTGGGGTAGTTGAGATGTAGTTGTATAGTTTTGATATGAGTGATTAATGTGTACATGTATGGTGATATGGGATGGGAATGGTAGTTGAAGAGGGTATGATAGTTGTGGAGAGTATGACAATGATAATCCAGTAGACAATATGCAACTTCAACTATAGTTCCAATAGCTTATATGAAACTGCCATCATAGTCCAATAGACAATATGAAACTGCCATCATAGTCCAATAGACAATATGCAACTTCAATCACCACAATAATTGCCACTCATTTCATACAAACAACGAAACCTTATTATGATACTATGATAATTAATCACAACTGCCATAGTAGACACCATCTCCTGTATCAAGTACTCCTATCCATGACATACTCTGCAATACCTTTCAACATAACCCTGGGCTTCCTTTGGTATCATTCATAGAACAAAAAACCACAACATAAACTTCAGTTATACATCACAACCTGATCATAACCATGAGCTCAATGATAAAGTATTCATTGGTCCATGTAGGTGCATTCCCATTCCTATTGATATAACCACGTTTATTCCACCACTGGGGGTAATCAAAGTACATTTATAACAAAACAAACAAACGAATATATATATATATATCTGTGTATAAAGATTGACCAGATAGTACTGGTGTGCTGGTGTGCTATTGTTCACATACTTACACTGTCAAGTACCTCAATGTACTTATAAGACTCTTCCTACTGTTGCACCTGATGACTCTTTGGTTTGAACTTTTCTGAGAGAAGTTCCTCCGGTGATTTGTCCTAATAAAGCAGACATTCCAGAAGGTGGAGCAGATGGTGGAGGTGGAGGTGGTGGTGGTGGCGGTGCATCTACTGGTGGAGGTGCAAAAGAGTCTGTTTGAGATGTTGATTCTTGTGAGAGAGTAGAAGGAAACGGTGGTGGTGGTGGTGGTGGTGGGGCAGATAATGGTGGTGGTGGAGTAGTAAATGCTGATGATGCTTCTGACGGAACTTCTATTGCCGGTTCTGGAACTTCTACTGCTGGTTGCGCAACCTCCGGTGTCACCTTCGGTTCATCCGGAGTCCCAAGACTCGACTCCGACCTCGACGGAGGCTGTGCCATCCCACCAAACAACAAACTGGCCAATTGAGCCGCTCCGGCCCGGTTCGGAATATCCTCGTCACTGGCCTCATCTTCCGAGTCGCTCCAACCGGTACTGGTCGAAATACCACGCTGGGACGCTCTTTGTGCTGCTGCCTTCTTGGGATCGGTCACTGCTTGCTCGGAAGTCGCTGCCGGTTTGAAAAATGGATTCTTCTCGTGGGTGGCCGGTGACACCTCGTAATTGGCGGTGGTGCCTAGTTTCTTGGCGAACGGGTTGCTGTCGTGCGGCTGGTGGGTAGAAACCGGATTTGCTGGTGGAACAGTCGGATTTGCTGCTCCAGCCACCGAATCTCCACCAGAGTTATTCCCGGCTACATACGTTTTAACCGAGGCTACCGGAACTTCTTCTTCTTCCGACTCCAACTCCTTCTCCTTCTCCTGCTCTTCTCGGCGTTTCATCTCCGCCATCTCCCGCTTGAGTTTCGCCATCCGGTCCTCCTTTTGTTTCTTCCGGAGGAGTTTCCGGTCCCGTTCTCGGGCTTCCATTTCCTGCTTCTGTTTCAACATGGCGGCGTACTCCTCGTCGTCGGAGGAGTCGGAAGAGTCGGCTGGTTGTTCCGGGCCGGTCTCTGCAACTGCCGGTTTGGGCGCTTCTACCGGTTTCACTTGTGGTGCCGGTTTGGGCGCTTCTACCGGTTTCACTTGTGGTGCCGGTTTGGGCGCTTCTACCGGTTTTGGCTCGACCGGTGGCTCAACCGGGGCCGCTGCCAGCTTTCTCCGGGAGATTCCAAGCTTGGCTAACCGCTCATTCATCTTCTTCTCGGCCTGGGCCTTGATGTACGCCGCCCGGTCTTCCAGGGTGGAATATGCCGGAGATGGAGACGATTTGACTGCCGGGGTCGCTGAAGAACCGGGGCTAGCGCCCTCGGTTCTCGTGGGCGACGCTCGCGCCACGTTGCGGCGCTGGTTCCGGGAAAACTCCGCCAACTCCCGGATAAACCGCGCCACCTCCTCGGAAACCCCCTCCCCGTTCTCCCACTTATCCGACCCGGTGTCCTCAGTGACGGAAACCGCCAACTTGGCCGCACACTCGTCCTCCAACTCCTTGATTCCGGCCTCGATGTCGCCAACCTGTTCCGACCGCGCTTTGCTTTCCGACTGGGCCGTGGCTGTCAACTCCTGCAATCGGAAATCGAGCTCGGAATTGCTGCCACTGCCGCTGCCGCCTGGACCGGCCACCGGTTTCCCGGTAAGCGCCGCTATCCGCTCCCGCAACTTCTGTTTCGACTGGAACTTCCTCCGGTCGAGGTCGGTGACGGTGCCGTTGGGGCCGGTGCCCACGATCTCCGACTCGTCGCTCCCGGGACTCCACCCGGGATTGGCCTTCATCAACGTCAACTTGGCCACCTCCACCCTTTTCCGGGCAATCTGCCGGGTGACGTCATTGATGCTCGAAATGAGCCCTGGCACCTTGTCCCGGGTGAGTCGGTCCAAGGTCGCCATTAGCGACTTGCGGTCTGCGACGGCGCCCGACCCGGAATGCATCAGCTCGTCCAACCGGGTCTGCACATCCATAATCTTGTGCTTCAACCCGGCAATCTCCTCGGAAGTGTGGCGGGCCGCCGTGGCCGCGGCCCTGGCCTCGGATTGCCCAGATTCCTCGGCGTCGACGGCGGCCAACAAGATCCGTTTCTCCCGGATGAGCTTCTTCATGTCGTCGACAGTCAAGTCGGAATCGGCCGACGTCTTCAAGCTGTTGCTGCTGCTGTTACCGCCACCGCCACCACCGCCACCACCGGTGCTTTCCGAGGGGTTGCCGGCCCCGGCAACTCGACGGTGACGGGCATTGGACACGTATCGGAAGTCGCTATCGTTATTCTTAAACCGAGTTCCATCCGGCTTGGTCTGTGGCTTCGGGGGCGGCGCACCCTTGCCCCCAGCACCACTTCCGGAACCGGAACCGGCCCCTCCACCCTTAAGTGAACTCTTCAAGCTCTCCACCGTATCTTGCAAATGCTTATTAGCCGGGGGGATCAATTCCGGGGGCAACCGTAACGGAATATCAAACCCGTTCAACCTCCGGTATACAAGATGCATCGCCACCGCAAATTCGTCCTTATTCAACTTCCCGGAATCGTTGGTATCGGCCAAGGTCCAAATCGACTCCAAATCCGGCCGGGCCAACCCGGATTTGCTAAACACACTCAACGCCACCTCGCCGTCAATGTACCCCCGTCTTCCGGTATCCCACGCACTAAAGAGCTTGTCATAAATCTGCTTTTCCGGTTTGGTGATCTTCCACGTAACGTTGGACTTGAGCGACGTGTCCATGGCGCTGTGGAGGTTGGTGGCCGGTAATTGGGCGTTTGGAAGGAAGTGTTGCTGCATGGCGGAGAGACCGGGGATGCCCCCGGTCGGAGTGGAGATGAAGCCCCATTGACCGGGGAGACCGGTTGGTTGTGCTTGGAGGGGTCCGGTGGGTTGGGGGAGGATTCCGGGAACCGTTCCCGGTCCGGTCCTCTGGTTAGCTAACGACTGCGGCTGCGGCTGAGGCTGAGGCTGCAGGGGGAATCCGGCCGTGGGTACCGACTGGATCGATTGCTGCTGCTGCTGCGGCGGCGGCGGCGGCGGTGGCTGCTGAGTGAGGGCCGCACCAGGGGCGTACCCTGTCAACTGGGCCGAGAGAGGACCGGTTCTCTGGGTCGGAATTAGCCCTGCCGTCTGCTGCGGCTGCAATGGAATGAGCGTGCCACCACCGGTCCGTTGCTGGAGCAATGGCTGTCCGACTGCGGCCCCATATCCGGAAGTCTGCTGCTGCTGCTGCTGCTGCTGCAGGAACGACGTGGCCGGAACTCCCCCGTTCATCCAGTCATCCTCGTCCGACTTGGCCGGTTTCGCCGGCGCCAACCGAGCAAACGGCGTGTTGGCCAACACCCGGGTCGGATCGTCGGGCACCGAAAAGTTGATGGCGTCGATAAAGCTCTTCACCTCGTTGCTCCACTTCTCCGGCAAGTTCCGGGGGATGGACTGGCCCTTCTTGGCCATGCTGCACAAGTGCAAACTTACGGCGAATTCCGGGAAAAGCAACCACCCGGAATTGGTGGTGTCACACAAGCTCCAGATCTCGGCCAACGTCACCGCCGGCAATCCCGACCGCAAAAGAATGCTACTGGCGGAGTCACCCGAAATTGCCAGTTCTCCGCGGGGCACCGCGGTCCGGAAAAGGTGCTCGTACTTCTTCTGGTCCTCGGCGGTGATGAAGGACAAGCGCATGGCCGGGATTTTGAGGTCGTGATTTTCGAGGGTAGTTACGGGGGTACCACCGGGCGGTTGGAAACCGGTTGCCTGGGTCTGGATGTATCCCGAGGGTACGGTGGTTGGTTGTTGGAAAGTGGTGGTGGTTGAAGCGGCTGGTTGCTGATAGTTGCCAGTGCTGTACAACGATGGTTGTTGGGGGAAGAACCCAGTCTGGTTAGCGTTAAGTTGGGGCTGGTACATTGGTTGCTGAAGTTGTTGTTGAGGTTGTTGTTGGGGTTGTTGGGGTTGCTGATAACCATACATTGGCTGCTGGGTATTGTACCCCATGCCAGTCTGTTGAGCCTGGTACGGGTTGTACATGATTGGATGATGGATTGATGGATTGCTGGATTGATTGGGTTAACTGGTAGTGGATAAGTAGTAGTAATTAACTGTGGTTGTCTGACGGTGGTTAAATCGACGGGGAGTTTTGCGACCAAATGTCGCGGGCACGTGATGTGCGACATGGAGGGATTGTATAGTAGAGGACAGTGAAGGTGGAGAGGAAGGGGAGTTGGTGATGGATAGGATATGGGGGAGTCGGTGGTTGAGATATGGGGAAGATGGTGTTGGTTAGAGGTGGTGAAAACTCCACCGTCAAAGAGAACTTATTTTGAGTATGTTTTGATAAGTGGATGGGTAAGTCGTGAGTAACACTATTGAGTAGTTCATTTTGCAATTGTTTAACCAGTCTCTCTTTGTCATCTGGTGTGTATTATATAATCTATAGCAGTATTGATTCGTGGTGATGGAAGGAATTGGACTGAGTCGTGGTGATTACAAGAACCTTGCTGAGTCACACTGATTAAAAGAACTGTCCCCATTCCTAGCTACTGAAAAGACGTCAAACAGACTACTGGGTTCTCGGAGGTCCATAAACGGAGGCATACAGAAATCTAGTGTATCCAGCTCAAATAAGAGAATATATATTACTACATAACGAGGATGGTGGTCTGAGATGTATTTCAAAGGTAGTAATAACTAGAGAGTAGGATATGGTGACAATCCACCACTTGTGTAATACTATGGAGCATAATGGTGATAATTTACTACTACAAAGGTAATCACCAACAAAGCAGATCTAATAGTATTTATCCACAACTTCAATTACAGACAATTGCAATCTTATAGCTATAGAGTTGTTACCATATTGTGGTAATTACATATAGCACATCCAGTCTATTATTTATCCATTCTCTCCCTCTCATCTCCTTCCCCCTCTCATCTCCTTCCCCCTCTCATCTCCTTCCCCCTCTCATCTCCTCCCTCTCCCTCTCCCTCCTCTACATCTCCAACACCTCGTTCCAAAAGTTTATCTCCAACAACGTCACGTCATTAAACATCTCCACCAACTCCTCCACCCTCTTCTCGCTCAACTGGGTGTTGGCCACCAAATCATCCAACGCCCTCCGTCCCTCATTATACGCATTGGTGTACCACTCAGACGAATAGTCATCCAACCACGACTGGTAAATCTCTGCATGCTCGGCATCCTCTAAAACCCCCAACCCCGTCGTACCAGCACGCACCCTCTGTCCATACGTCCCAGCTTCACGGTACCCAAACAAACATGGAGCCAATGCCACCTTAATGCCAAGGAAATCCTCTCGTTTTCCAACATCCAAAAGATAGTTGCAGTACTCCACACACGCCTTGCCTGGGTTCAACTCAAGATCCAAGTCCATGTCCCGCTCATAGTCAATGTCGTACTTCTTGCACAACTTCTTCTTGTGCCTTTCAATCTCGGTGACAATCTCGTGAATAATGGTGGCCTGTGCGTGGGTCTGCTCGTAGGTAGGCGAAACCGAAGCTGCTAGACCGTGCATTTGGGCGTAGTTGATCAAGTAGTGGTAATCCTGCTTCAAGTAGTACAAAAACTTATCAAACTCGAGGTTATTCTCCGCCAAAATCTTCACAAACCGATGTTCGGTATATACCTTCCAGTTGGACTGCACCTTGGGGTGAGACTTGAGGTACTCCAAGAACGAGCTGTTAGTGTTCAACAACTGCCGCGAAACCTCGCTGGAACCATGGAAAACAGAACTGGCTGAATACGACGGCCGGATCGTGTGGTTCAACGGTCCATGTCCAAACCCAAGCTTGGTGCCCATAGAAATAATCCCCTTGTGGATATAATCAATCGAGGTGGGAACAGCATCGTGTAGCGGTCTACCAAGGGCAATATTAGCAGCAATCGCCAGCGCCAACGTACACCCCGTACCATGGGTATCGTCAGAACTAATATAGTCCGACTCAAACACCGTCACCGTATCAGAACCGCTTTCATACAAGATATCCAATACCTGGACATTATCAGTCCCCGACAAATCAGTGGCTGGTTTCCCATCGGCCGCGAATGGAATATGACCGCCTTTAACAAGTAGATTACGACACTTGATTGCCCTTTGCAAATCAACCACAAACTCAATATACTCTTTAACCGAGGTTATACTCCGTTTGTGCTTGTCCCCCGTGGCCAACTCGTATAGAGCTTCTGCTTCCGGGAAGTTCGGAGTAATCAAGAACGCTTGGTTCATCAACCCTTTCACACACAATTGCATCCCATCAGCATCAAAGAGCCTGGATCCCGACGTGCTAATCATCACTGGATCAATCACAAGCTGCACACCGTGCTCATTCAACCGTGGCAAGTGCTCCTGCAACTCGACAATCGCTTCCATTGTCAACATCCCCGTTTTGATCGCCTTAAGCGGCGCCGAACCCACCTCGTACCCATACACCATATCATCCAATACCGCACCCAAGATTTTTTTGATAAATGGCTGGGGTGTCTTTTCAACCCCATTTACACCCTGAGTGTTTTGTGCAGTCAAGGCAGCGATACACGTCATACCGTATACATTGAATGCCGAGAACGATTTTAAATCAGCTTCAATCCCAGCACCTCCCGAGCTGTCTGATCCGGCAATGGTTAAGACGGCAGGGAGGGACACTTTTTTAATGTTGGAACTGACGGTTTTGAGCTTGTGGGTGATGATTTGCGGCATCGTGGGAAGATTCTCTCACTGGCGTATTGTTTGTTTCACAAGTTACAATTAAACAAGTGTATTTGTGTATAGCACTGGGGACTGGGGTTTCCAAAAAGAAGGGAAGGTGGAAAACTGGTTCTCCAAGACAACCCAACAATGGTTTGGTAACCCTCTTCCATGTCGTTGGAAAACCCACACAACTTTCGGCCCGATAAGCGCATATTGAAAGACGGCATCGAAAACGGAATGAAAAATTTCATCAATGGAACACCAACTTTTTCTTACTAGTTAATCTTGTCGGTATTGTGGTGGAATGGCTCTCTCTTCTGCAATATACCAGGCCAAGGACTATAACCACGTTTTCGTGTTGTTTTTTTTGGAGTAATAAGCACTTGTCTGGGTATAAGAGTTTCGGGAGGGGGTTAGTATATACTAAGGTAAATTCCAATAGTACAAATATACGTAAACAAGGATAAATTGAGGATATCTCTAAAGATCGGGGTTTGCTGTTTCCGGCGGGCTAGGTCTCTTCATAAGGATACTCATTCCAGTGGAATCCCGAATTGGTTGGAATTAGAGATACATTGTAAAGTCTTGATGTGAATGGACAAGTTCTCTAGAGTCCAAAAGGTGAAGAAACTTGCCGTTTTTTGGTGAACACTACTTGCTTTCAACCCCCGTCCCTTATTTCCATTCTGACCATAGTGTTCATTGTAGTTATTTCTGTGGATTCAACTCTGGATATAACCGAATATCCTTTTGATGGTTTGGTTACTTTGGACCGGGTTAACTTTTGGAAATGGCGAAATCTCAATCTATTTATTGCACACTTTGCTTGAACTGATTGCACTGTCTTCTCTGTTTCTCTGTTTCTCTACCTTCTCTACCTTCTCTACCTTCTCTACCTTCTCCACCTTCTCCACCTTCTCTAACCACCTCAAATCACATACACAAACCCTATAAACTACTCCGCTTCGCCATCGCAGTATAATGAAACACCAACCCTAATTCACTGGTCAATGTCTCCTCTCTATAAGCAACCCTAATATCAGGCACATTATTCTTCTCAATATCATTACCAACAACCCCACCCGCCATATAGTTCTTCCCCAACCAGTGCTTTTTGATAATAGCCTCCCACCCGGACTGAATACAGGAATTCTTCGCCAATTCGCACATATCCACCGAGGACAACTTGTAAATCTGCGCTGCCACCGAATACTCCTCAATAAGCGGCTCCTTGGTGTAGGAAAACTGGAGCGGGTCATCGGTGCTTAGCGACACATTCAACCCACGCTTGAAAAACGTGTAGAACGGGTTCTTGTCGTAGGTGAGAAATAACGCATTATTAGAAAGCGGCGACATCGCCAATCCAATCTGGTCGAGGTAGTACAAGTATTGAATAAACGGCAATTTCCGCAACAAGATCCCGTGTGAGATCCCATACGACGTGAGAAAGGCGCTAATCAAGTGTTCGGGGTCACCAGCCTCACCACAATGGGGTCTCAACACAAACGTGTTCAAATTGTGCTTAAGCCGAAGATTATTCAACGTGGTCATATTACAATAGAGATAATACAAGTAGTAAGTGTATGGTGGGTTATGGGTTGAGTCCCATTGCCCGGCTGGAGGATACTTCCTCGAATGGAGCGGTCTTTCGCTCTTGGACTCGTCATCAACAGAATCAAACCCAATCACCCGCTGGAGAAACACATACAATTTCGGGTGTGATTGGGGGTTCACTGACACCTCAAATAACGGCTGGAACACATTCTTAAGGATATCAAGGAAGGAATGAACATTGTTGTTCTTCTTATACAAATCGTAAAGTCTTGGGATCTGGATCAACCACCGGACATTGTGGCTAAAGAGTTTGTTGTCGACAATCCACGCCGCCAACTTGTCCCACTCGTTCATGGACCTCCCATAGATAGAGATTCTGAGCTCCACCATTTGGTACTTGGAACTCTCCAAATCTTCAAACACCTGATTGGTCAACTCGGCAAGATACCTGCCGTCGATAAAGTTGTCGGTCTTCAAAAAGATCTCCCGCAACCGTGACTCACCAATGGGATTATACTTTAAATTGAACTTGTCAAAACGGTGGAAGGAATCGGTGTGGGCGTGCATATCCAAAGTGTCGATAGATAAGTCATACGCAGTTAGCTTTAACGAATCAAACACTTCAGCCAACGTCAATATCTTTCCGTCTCTAAAGATAACTTGTTCATCAGGTTTGGTCTTGAGTTTATACTTGATAAAGCGTAATAAATGCTTCTGGTTCATAGAAGCTGAATGGTGGATATGGGTGTCCACTTTACGCACGTTGTAGAAGTCCCGATGGGGGTTACGCTTGGATTGTTTGCTTTCTTCAAACTCGTTGAGGAGGTAATACATGTTCCACTTGGCTTCGAGGTACTGGAGACGATTAAAAGCAAAGGACTTGGTGGGTCCATCAGAAGAGATCTTGGTGATGGTGTTCAAGTCGGAGTAGTATTCGTGGATGGTGGGGATCCGGTTGGTGGGCTCAAGGGTCTTTGTGTGATAGGCTTCATAGACATCCTCATCATTGGTACGGAAGCTGTACTCACTTTGGTACGTGGGAATGGTACACTTGGCAAAGTCAAACTCTTCCTCAACCTCATTGTCGTGTTCACTGGGGATCTGGTTGAACCGATTCTTGGACTTGTACGTTGGCTTGGGTGGTGGTGGGTAGATGGTCCATTCAGGGTGGTTCTTGGGGTTGGCACTTTCGTCCTTCTGGATCGAGAGTCCCAAGTACTTGTGTCTGAGTTCGAGACAAGCAGCGACGTTTTGGTAGAACTCAATCAAGTCGTCTGAAGGATACTCCTCCGGTAACGCATTACCAGTGATGGGAGTGGTAATACCCGAGGTAGAGGTGGTCTCAGTGGGGTGTTCAGCAGTACGGGGCAACTTGGACACCGCTGGATATTGTAGTTTATTACTGAAGGCTGACGGCATGTCAATGACTGAGGGACGTCTAACGGCCTTTGGTGACCCAGGAGCAGAGCCCGAAACAGACGGATTGCTGTTGTTGTCCAACCCCGTTTGTAACGCTTCAAAGGTCTTGACTTTCAAGTCATGATCCTTCATAAACCGGTCTTCAGTGGATGAGAAGTGGATGGAACTGACGGAACGGGTAAGGTCATCGTCGCTGTCATCGTTATGGAACGAGAAGGGAGGGTCGTTGGTGGACTGGGCGCTGTCCTGCAAGTGCATATCAAGGGAGAAGTTACTATTGGGGGCGGTCATTGTGGGAATTGGCTTGATTGAAGGGTTAAGCTTGATTGGGGATAAACAAACCTAAGTTGATTGATTGAGCTGTTGTATTCAACAATGTGCCTACAACAGGGAAAGGAAAAGTGTTGCAAGGGATGGCTTAAAAATGCGATGCCCAAAATGTCAGAAAAAGCGACGGCTATATGGCAAAGCAAATGAGACGGCAAAGTCAACTCTAAATAAGATAAGAAGACAGTGTAATTCTGTTTGCCACCTGTGGGGACTTTCTCTATATAGGTTGCCAATTTCAAAAAATGTAAACTTGCAACATTTAAGCATTTAATTGTGGTGACATTTTGTTTTTATTCCACCCCTTACTGTTTACATATTTGGGGTATATTACTAAGGAAGTAGTAATGATGTGTTTCTTTTTGGGTATTCAGGGATGAGGTGGAATTCACCACCTCGCCACTGAAGAGGGGTTACTGTGCTCCGATATAATAAAGGTTGATCTATTGTGGGTAAATGGAGAGTGTGGATGGGTTGATGGGGTGTTGACCAACCGTTAGATAATTGTTGATCAAATGTTGACTATCCATTAGTTAACGGCTGGTTAACTGTTGATTACGTGACTAATCAATCAGCGGCCAGCCCCCACCAAAACCTCATGAAACCATACAAACCAGTAACTCAAGAAAATGGTATTAAAGAATGTATATAAATATACCGAAAAGAACAAAACGGGACCTTCAGGACAAGAACACAACGTATATAGTATTTCTAAACCCGGTTATCAAAACCGACATCGTGTACACAGTATTCCTCTACACGAACATGATAGCACCTAACCCAATGGCGGCGAAAACTGAACCAACAGCACCTCTGGAGAATGATCCAGCAGCAGCATCGGCAAATGTGGAGACATTGGGAACAGCGCTTTCCGATACAACGCTGGAGACGGCAGCAGTCACGAGTTCCAAGGTGGCTGGGGCAGAAATGGTCTCGGGAACATCAGTGATGGCCGATTCCGGTTCTTCAGATGGGCCAGGAGCATCGTCAACCGCAGTGGCGGTTTCTCCACTACCAAACGTAGCCATGAGCTCAGAGACAGCCTCCTCAGAAATGTCTCCGTTGCTGTCCTGCACATTCAATTGGTTAACCACAGCCTTGGCAATGACAGACAAGTTGGGGTACTGGGTTACCACACTCTTGCTCTGGGTCCCGCTAATGGAGCCGGTGACCGAGCCAAACAAACTGGAAACGATGTTGCTCAACGCTTTGTGCAAGTTTTGGTCGTTCCAGGCATCGTTGATAATCTCACTAACTAACCCAGAGTTGTACATCTGGGTAGCAAATGGAAGCAACGAGGAAAAGTCAACCGAAAGGACGCTGGAAATAAGACCAGTGATGTTCAGCAAAAGGTCGCCGATAATGTCAACGACAATGTTTTCAAATTCGGTGCTCTTGAACAACGTGGCAACGGTGGATTTAAGAATGCCCGACTTGGTGACTGCGGTGAAGATGGTGGTCATCAAGTTGCTCACATTGGATCTCTTGTCGAGGTACTCCACAAACTCTTCGTTCTCCATAATTTCTCTCTTGATCTTTCCGTAGGTGGCGGCTAAACTGGCCAAAACGTCGCTGGAGGAGGAACTGGAGGAACTGGAGCCGCTGCTGCCGCTCTTGGTAGGCGTAACAGAAAAGGAGAAGTCTGGAAGAGCAGCACTGGAAGTACGGGCAGCAGCAGTAGTAGTAGTAGTAGAACCACGGGCAGTAGCAGAAGCACGGGCGGTTGTTGATGATTCACCCCCGAAAAGGTCAGCCAAGCCGGGAATAAAGCTGGCAAAACCGAGGCTGCTCGACTTGAGCACGCCAGTAACAACATTCTCCAAGAACGGCAAGAGGTTGGGATCCTCGATTATATTAGCAATGAGGGTATAAGCCAACTTGGAATCCTTCAACGAAACAAATACCGGCGTCAAGTCGAGGCCCTTGGAAAGACTGATTAGTTCTGCAACAACGTCAACCAAGTAGCCTCTGATGATCTTGTTGCCCAAACCAAAAATCAAAACATTAGGAACAATGTCGGTCAGGGCAACAAATTGTAACGGAACAGTTAAAACACCAGGATAGTCTTGCAAGAACCCATCGACCCAGCCGGCAATGCTGTCGATGTCAAGGAATGTAGTGAGGTTAAAGCTGGACACCAACGACAAGGCATCCTCCAACAATCCACGCTTGTCCAACTCTTCAATCAATTCACGCTTGAATATCTCAAGCGCCTCGGCAGGAGATCCTTCGGCACTGAGAAATTCTCTTTTCACGGTGGCAATGTCCCACTCGTGCAAAGGCTGGGCCAACTGCTGGGCCAGGACCAAGGTGGATATAGCGAAAAAGGAGCTGAATATTGTCAGTAATCTCATCTTGTTATAATGGTTAAACGAATGACGACTGGTTAATCTAGTCCAGAAAAAGAACCACCACCACGAGGTTTCTTTTGCCGAGTTGAGAGAATTCTATTCCAATATATACAACTCCAACCCTCTCCTTCAACCCTCCTCCAAATCCCTAATGGGCCACCAACATGTCCTAATCAGGAATATTCACCGAGTATAGGACCACTAGAGGCAAGTGGTACTGGCTGCAAAAAATGGTAGTTGGTTCTTTTACCCGATTAGGAAATTTCTTATTTTTAAAACTTTTTTTTTTTTTTTTTTTTTTTTTTTTTTGTTCTTGTTTTTAGTGTTTTCGTCCCCACCAAACCGATTTAGACAATCACCACCAGAAATGGGTAAAAGTTTACCTGGTGGGGCTTACGAGAGGGAGTTTAAAACAGTTGTAATGAAAACAAATGGAGAGGAGGGGTGAAGACCAAGCTTTTTTTCTTTTTCGAGGGTGTATTGAATAATGGACTTTGTGGCCGTTGTTTTAAGTACCAATTCCCAATTAGGCTTGCTGTGATGTATAGCCCTGGCAATGGAGAATTTCACTATTTTCATTTGTGGCACCTGATTTATATCTAAACTAGGTAAAGAGTCTATATTTGTTTGCGACTATGGGCACCGGATGGATTGCTATGGATATGTAATGCTTGTTAATGTAACAAGTCTATTTAGCAGGGGGTTATGTTGTAGGTGGTGGCAGACACCGGAGTTTATGGTACCACGTAGATTGGTATTTTAAACTTGTATACAGAACCAACGGCATCAAACTTGAACTGCCGGTTGGTTTCGAAAAGCAGTTCTGGGGATACTCGCAATGCCGCAGTGTCATTAACTAACCCTCTTACACTCTCATCCAGTTCATTTTCAGTCGTTGCCAGAGTGTCCTCTTGCAGGGCATTTTTCAGGCCAGAACCCTCGTCAAACACCTCGGCTAAGTTAAACTGGAACACCAAATAATACTGTAGATCCATAAACATACTGCTCTGGAACTGGGTGGTGAGCCATCGCGGGATATGGATATGGTCATTTATCAACCCAGGAGTGTGACTACCCATATAACTATCAATCATAGCCGATGCTAGAGTATTCAATTTCTGGTTCCCGCTAACTTTATAGGTATTTGTAAATGTGCCGCCATTCTTTTCATGGTACACCTCATGGGCTTCAAGAAAGGCTATCAGTCCAATCACCTTGGTAGGCTGTGATGGGGTTCGGTTGATATCTATGATATAGTTAATATCGTCCCCAAGGTGGAAATATGGTCGAGAGATACTAATGAGACATAGCTGTTTGCTGTTTACAAGTAATTGGTATTGTGTCTTCAAGTGTTCCGGTAATTGCAGGACATACCGATTATCCTTCAGTAGATGCTCAAACTCGTCCGCGTGTACAACTAATGAACTCTTTCGTCTTTCACTGGTTGACACTTTCGGCATGGTGTAGAGATCAGAGTCGATTAAGTGGGCCAAGTCTTGTAAGAATACTGTGCGCGATTCTCCTGATTCGACAACTTTCTTGGCCAGTTTCGGTTCCTCTTTTACTGCTTCTATCTTCCACTCAACGTCTAAGTCCATGGGCTGATCGAGGTAATTGCACTGGTAGTATTTATAGTTTGCACCAACCTTGTGGGCCCTCACATTTACTGGGAAGTAAACTGTACGTGGCTTCAACTTGGAAACCTTGGACTGTTCCAGAATACTCACCACAAGCGAATAACGTATACTGGACCACCCGTGAGTGCATGCAAGTGCCGCCAGACGAGAGTTGTACGTAGGTGGGAGTGTATCTCTCACTGGGAACCTAAAATGGAACGATTTGGTACCACCAGCATCTATAGTCAAGTCAGTAAAGAGAAGTGATTGACGAGTACAGTATATTGGGATAATGGAGTTGGTTAAATCACCTAGAGGTATTGTTGGGGCACTTGTTTCAGGTTTCGCGGCTTCGGCTGTTGCTGCTGCTGCTGTTGCTGCTGCAGCTGCTGCTATTAGTGACGGAGGCTGGGAATTGAATGGAGATATCAAATCCCGAAGGAAGTAAGCATCGTGAACGCTAACTAAAGTCTCCTGGTGGTTTCTATCAACAGTTAAATCACCAATTCCACCTAACTTACCTTCTATTATTAGCTTAGACGATTCAGCAACTAGCGGTACATTGGCCATTTTCTCCAATTGGGGATCAGCCTGCCCATCATAGCTGGTGCAGTACTGGTCGAGATAATCGGTATTGTTGAACCAAGAGGTGGAATTTCTCGTAAGTTCTAACGCTGAGGCGTCATAATTGAAGTTATAGTTGAGCACAACGTACCCAAAGAGCTGGACATACCCGAGGAATACTCTAATACTATTATTAGCGGTTTGTCCAGTCAAAAGCTGTTGTTGGTTGGTGGCTGAAGACGAAGTTTGTGGGTGTCCAGACAGAGTTCTAAATATATTTTCGAACCAGCCTGATTTGGGAGGGTTTGGGGCATTGGCTTTGGCAGTTTCCTCATCTGGATTAATCGTTACTGCTTGTTTAGTGTTGGTGTTGTGGAAGGTGAGTATACATTCGTAGTGGGTGGAATTTTCGGGGAGGTTTATATATGTAAGTGATAGGGATAAATGGTTATTTATGACTTTGGTGTAGGAGGTAGAAAAGTCGCCTTCGTGATGGTTTGTACTCGGCAGAATAGCCATGACGATATCGGATACGTATAGAAGCAGGGCTGAACGTGGAGTAGTTATGGTGGAGTTATGGTGGTGGTGGAGGTTTTGGTTTTTTTTTGTTGGCGGAAATGTGCGGATGAGCATCTCCGAGAATAAGCGAATATTGGCCGATGTGCAGGGACTTTGAAGATATGGACATGATGGAGCCTGCTACACAAGCTACCCTACACATGATACACAAGACACACAAGATACCCTATACAAGCCACCCTATACAAGTTTCTCAAGCTATACAAGTTTCTCAAGCTACACAAGCTACCCTATATCAACCACCCTCCTACAAACACCACAGAAGTATACATTTTACAATATTATAACCATGAATAATACACAGAAAAACATTAGCTACGGCTACACAAAACAATCCACCATCTACACGGCACCACCCACCACCTGCTGGCTGTCCTGGTGCTGTGCAAGAGATTTGCCAGTAGAATTCTCCAAGTCGCCGCCCTCATGCTGGTGAAGCTCTTGCTGGTCTTGCTGGAGCTCCTCCTGCACCTGTACGCCTCCCTGGTTCTGGTGAAAGTCTAGAATCTCGCTATACATCATCACCCGCCACGTGTCAACCGGTAAATCGGCATCATTAAAGCTCCAGTCAAACTTGTTCTCACAAACTGGCTCATCCGTGGGATCATGATACGGCTCCATATACTGGTGTGTGAGTGCCTGGGCGGCGCTGATTCGTTTCTTGGGGTCAAACACCAACATTTTCGCCAACAAATCAATCGCCTCAGGCTCTACATGGGTGCACGAGGCAAATCGCTCGCTAAAGGGAATAGGGTCTCTGTGGGGCAATGACTGGACAAACCTAAGGGTGTTTTCCGAGCAGATGGTGTCAATCACGTCCGGAGGCGGCGATCCCAATAGCTCAGTGATTATAGAAAACTGGTGTACGTGGTCCTTCCCGGGGAAAAGCGGCTTTCCTTCAATCATCTCTGATAAAATGCACCCCACAGACCACAAATCCACCTCGGTGTCGTACTTCTGCCACGTGAGCATTATTTCTGGGGCCCGGTAGTACCGAGTGGACACGTAGCCCGTCATCTGCGGGTCCTGGATTCTCGCCAAGCCAAAATCGCAGATTTTCAAGTCACAGTTTTCGTTAATTAGAATATTAGATGGTTTTAAGTCCCGGTGGATCACCCCAGCCGAGTGGATGTATTTTAACCCCCGCAAAATCTGGTAGGTGAAGTACTGAATGAACTGTTTTTCCAACGGTCTTGAGGTTAATAATCGGTGGAGATCGGTGCCCTGCAACTCGTTCACAAAGTATATATCTTCTAGAGGTGAGATGAAAATATCGTCTAGGGTGATCAAGTTCTCGTGTTTTAAGTGTTTCAATAGTTTTAGTTCCCGGTAGGTTCGTTTGGCCAATACTGCCGTCAGGAACGGTTTCATGATTTTCTTGACTGCCACGTTTTGTCCGGTTAGTTTATCTACGGCCGAGCACACCAACCCGAATGCCCCCATTCCTACTGGGTTTAAGTCGGTGTATCTGTTGGTGATTTCGAAGATGGTGCCGAAGATTTGTGTTCTTGTGAATTCGCCATCGGAGGACATTTTTGTGGGGTGTGAGTGTGTCTGTATGCGGTGTGTATCGGTGTCTAAACTCAACTATCTATGTATTCCCGACCAATGCCAATTCTATCGCCCCTATCTTTACAACAAATACACGTGAGTCCTCAAATCCAACAGTAATAATCAAGAACCAACGAACTAAGCAAAAGAAAATCTACCAATCAAATACCAAAAAAAAAAATTAACCTTTAAATAGTAACTATCCCTGAATTGAACCAACGTCTAATACCTGTCAAGAAGAAAGATGTAACCCATTCAAGGAGATGATAAAGAAAACAATCACCCACTTTATATAGAAAATTTGGAAATGTGGACGGAAAAAAAAAAAAGAATTCGTACTGAGAAAATTCCATTCAGCCCTTATTTTTGAGGGGGGGGGTTGTTTTTGTTACGAGTCTTAATTTAGGTATTTGGGGAATGGGGTTTATGGTTGTGTGGGTGGTGGTGGGGTGGATAGATGGGGATTAGTGGGGTGGGGTGTATCCGTTGGGTAGAGTGTTGTCCGTTGGTTAGATTGATGTTTTTTAGTTAGATGGTTATCCTTTGGTTAGCTGTTTATGTTCTACTTGGTTGGTGCTGGAAGGTATTGGCTGCTATGATGTAATGGCTGACAATATAAACAAAAACAAACAATAGAAGCTGCTAAAAAAAAGCGATCTTGTATGGTGGTGGTTGATGATTGGTGGGTGATTATCATGATCTCCCGTTGTCAATATCTACTGCCTTCACTACCCCCGGGTATGTTCTGCCTTCAACTGCGTGGTCCTAAACACAGTCTGGTGAATCTCTGCATACAACTAAAGAGAATGCCCACTATGTGAGTTGCCCATCACATTAAAGAAAAAACTAACAAGTTTAGTCGGACACCTCAATTGCAATCCTGATGTTGCAATTGTAGTCGCCTCAGAAACAATGAACAATCCCTAGGGAATGGCTACACCTTACCCATTATAAACGATAGTTCCATTTGTGTTCATTCCGCCATTTGCAACACCATTACTGCTACTTTTTCTCCCAGAATTCACATAAAAGTAATAATAAACCCATCAGGTATATCCCACCACAGAACCAACTACCCTGCTATAACTCAACCATTCATACACAGTCACTAAATAAGAGACCCCCCCCTTCCACCTGACCAGCCATGATCACCCGATTCCTTTTCGTACCATATTCCTTAACATCCAGGCAAACGTATACCAAAAAAAAAAAAAAAAAAGAAAACCTTTCCCGCTTATAAACCTCTTTGTCTGCAAGAGGAAACACCAAATAGCCACAGTTTGCTGTATTTGTCATCGATAGTTGCATTACCAACCACATCCCCACACCCCCCCTGATTCCACTCCACTGGGTTTAAGGTATTGATTTTTTTAAGCTTCGTTGTATATACCTGTCAAGTTTACCGGTTATACTCGCCAGTCATCTCCCTCAAAGTAATGACATCATCATTCTACGAAGGCGCCTCGGCGCTTTCGTCCACCATTAGTCTTAAAAAGACAATTATCGGCGCTGGGATGCTTTCCATGCCATTGGCATACTCGACCGACGGTATCATATTTGGAACCGTCATCATTCTCGTAGCAGCCATCACGTCTGGTTACGGCCTCTTTTTGCAGTGCTATGTCTCGCGCTACGTGGCCCGCGGACATGCGACGTTTTTCAACTTGTGCTCCATCACATACCCTCAGTTATCGGTGGTGTTTGACATGGCCATTGCCATACAGTGCTTTGGATGCGCTTTATCGTATCTTGTACTAATCGGCGATTTGATGCCGTCCATAGTAACATATCTTCCGTACATCTCTGCCGAGTACCATAGACTTTTTTGGTTGTTGGTGTCCACGGTTGTCACAGTGCCATTATCGTTTTTGAAGAATTTGGATTCTTTGAAATACGCCTCGGTCTTGGGACTTCTGGCTATCGTGTACATGGTGTTGTTGGTTATATACCACGCGCTTGCCGGCGACGTTCCTACCGATTTGCGTGGCGATATCACATTAGGTCCCGTGGGCTGGCGGGAGGTATTCAGTACCTTTTCCATTATTGTATTTGCGTTCACAGGCCACCAGAATATGTTTTCTATCATCAACGAGGCCCGCGACAACTCGTTGTCGAGTTTGACGAGACTTTTGACGATTGTTGTGACCGTTTCGGCGGCGTTGTTTGTTCTAGTAGGATTGGCGGGTTATTTGACCTTTGGTAACCTTGTTTCTGGGAACGTTATCTTGCTGTATCCACCCAACTCGGTATCAACCACATTGGGCAAGTTTGCCATTGTGTTTATGATGTTATTTTCGTTCCCGTTGATGCTCCACCCAGCCCGTATTTCTGTTAACAACATATTCTACTGGATCGAGATCAATGTGTTCCGCCAGGCCGAAGACAAGTCCATTACTGAGGACACGACGTTGCTAGCTGAACAAGACCTCGAACCTCAAGAAGAGCAGCAGATAAAGCATGCACATATTGTACCATTCCCCCATCGCACGTTTCTTGTCATCACCACGTTGTTGTTGCTGTTAGGGTATATATTGGCGATTACGATTCTGTCGTTTGCTTTGGTTTTGGCGATTGTGGGTGCAACCGGATCCACCGCCATTTCGTTTATCTTGCCTGGGTTGTTTGGTTATAAGTTGATTGGGTCGGAGCTGGATGACCCCACGCCTTTGGAGGTGATCTTCAAGGGTCTTTCTTTGGGGTTGACTGTATGGGGGGTGGTAGTTATGATATTGTGTTTATACAGTAGTTTAGCGTTGTAGTGCGGGTAGCGTTGTAGTGGAGGAATTTGGAAGTATTGAATGCAATAGTCAATAGAGATTTGTATATCCCCGGGGTTGGCAAGCAGAACTCCGAGATCAGAAGAAGAACCCCAGAATTTTTTTTCCTTCCTCTACGAAAACAATAAGATCATGCACCCAACAGTTCTTTATATACCCGGTCCAGTAGCATATAGTACGTACAATTGTTTCAAATATGTCGTGTGAAGGTGAACATCATCATGGACATGGCCATAACCATAACCATGACGATCATATCGCTCCAATTCCTACGGCACCCTCTCAGTCGTTGAATTCCAAAATCGATACTCTGAAGGTGACTGCCTTGAACATGGCTAATCCCGTAGACGAATTGGGCCGGTTATTTAAGAGTAACGAGACTAGGTACGAGTTGAAGCCGGTGATCAAATCGGACTGCGACTCCCAGTTGATAATCAATATTCCATTTTTAAATGGCAGTGTAAAGTTGTATTCGTTAATTATTCGTAGTAACGGGGACAGGTATTGTCCCCGAACCATTAAGCTCTTCAAAAACGACAAAACTATAGATTTCGATAATGTAGAAACCAAGACGCCTACACAGAAGATCACCCATCCTCAGGCCGGGGTGGCGGCATACGAGGATGAGGATACCATGCCTGAGGTGTTGGAGGAAGAGAGCAGTTTTGTAGAGCACTATTTATCGCGGTCAAAGTTGACGGGGGTTCATCATTTAACGATTTTCATACAAGATATATATGACGACGAGGACGAGGATGTGTGTTATTTACATCTGCTTGAGTTGAGAGGAGAGTTCACTGAGTTGCGCAAGGACGCGGTGATTACGTTGTATGAGCTGGCGGCGAATCCGGCCGACCATAAAAACCTCACTGTGAGCGAGAGCAATGGGGGTGTCTCTTTTGGTAGTTAGTGGAGGGTATTTACAGATTACAAGTTTTGTTGTTTGAGATTGTGGTGGGTTTGTAAGGTGGTGGGTTTGTAAGGTGGTGGGTTTGTAAGGTGATGGATTGTAAGTTCTTAGTCAATTGCAAACTACAAGCTCCGGGGTCAATAACACTTTATACAAGTTCCGGGTTTACAAGAAGTTCTTGGCTTATAAGTCCTTGGTTAATAACAAACTAGGAGGAATTGGTTTATAACAAACTAGGAGTAATTGGTTTATAGTAAATTATAATAAGCCGTTGGTTTATAAGCCCGGCTCTATAACACCCTAACCCCCCCGGGTTCAACACTCACCACCACCCACCTCAAAACACCATCACATGACTCACACCGTATAATCACACAAGCCACCCCTGCCACCAGCCGATTAAGGTTATTAACCTCTATTGTCACTAAATTATTATTCTGGCAATTTTTCAATGGCGTAGAGAAGTCCGAGACCAAAGTGGACAATGGCCTGAGGGTGTTCACCGGGTTTCATTGGGCGTGGAATTTTTTTTCTTCCTTAGTCTCCTTCATTCCTGGTGGTTATAAATATACTTGGCAATCTCCTTCTTCTCCTTCTTCTCCTTCTTCTCCTTCTTCTCCTTCTTCTTCCTTTCTGTCATCAATTGAATAGACAATCCCTCATATACAATGCCAAAGTTAGTTTTAGTTAGACACGGACAATCCGAATGGAACGAAAAGAACTTGTTCACCGGGTGGGTCGACTGTCGTTTGTCGGCCACGGGAGAAAAGGAAGCCAAGAGAGCCGGTGAATTGATCAAAGAAGCTGGTATTCAATGTGACATTTTACACACCTCCAAGTTGAGCCGTGCTATCCAGACCGCCAACATTGCCTTGGATGCTGCTGACCAGTTGTACATCCCAGTCAAGAGATCGTGGAGATTGAACGAAAGACACTATGGTGACTTGCAGGGTAAGGATAAGGCACAAACCTTGGAAAAGTACGGTAAGGAGAAGTTCCAGATCTACAGAAGATCATTTGATGTTCCTCCACCAACCATTGCTGCTGACTCTGAGTTCACCCAGGTTGGCGATGTCAGATACAACGACATTGACCCTGCTTGTGTTCCATTGACCGAGTCGTTGAAGTTGGTGATTGACCGTTTGTTGCCATACTGGCAGGACGAGATCTCCGGCGACTTGTTGGCTGGTAAGACGGTTATTATTGCTGCCCACGGGAACTCGTTGAGAGCTTTGGTTAAACACTTGGATAACATTTCCGACGAGGAGATTGCTGGCTTGAACATTCCTACTGGTATTCCATTGGTTTACGAATTGGACGAGTCCTTGAAGCCAACCAAGCCAGCTTACTACTTGGACCCAGAAGCTGCTGCTGCTGGAGCTGCTGCTGTGGCTGCTCAAGGTAGCAAGTAGGTGTGACCTTTTTTTTGTTTTCTCCTTCCCGTGGAGGGATGTCTGGTGATGTCATGCCATTGGGCTTTCGCACCAGCACTTTGGATGGTGTGTACAATTTATAAGAATTTATAGTTAGAAACGTACACCAGTAATTGATCATGGATGTTTTATCTATACACAAATTTAATTATCACTAAGTAGATGATTAATATCTAGAGTATACATTATCAAGAACAGAATTTTTTTTTTAAAAGAAAACATCCCATTTACACCTCAAGAATGATAAGATGACCCTCATTATATGATGAATGAATAGTTTATATCTTTCTATTGATGCTCTTGTATACCTGGAGTGTGTTTTGTTTACGTTGGTGATGTTTTTTTTCCTCCATCAACATCACGATGAGGATTGTTGGTGAAAAACACCAAAGAAAAAAAACCTATAGATGAAACCAAGAGTGCAATCATTGGACATTTATTGGACGATAATTGTGTAATTCTGGTATTAATAAGTGCTGGAATTATAGCTAAGTAGGTGTAGAGTCATTATATCTACTTTATTTTGTTTTTGTTGTGTTGAAAAAGAGTTACATTTGATACAGATACTACTGCTATCATTATACGATGTTTGGTCAGCAGAATACTGGAAACAATAACAATCATACTAGTAGTCCTTTTGGAAATCTATCTAGTTCTAGTGGTGGTGCGTTTGGACAATCGTCGAATACTCAGTCTGCTACTGGTTCTGGATTTGGTGGTGCTTCTGGATTTGGTGGTGCTTCTGGATTTGGCGGTGCTTCTGGATTTGGTTCTGGTGCTTCTGGATTTGGTGCATCCAATACGTCGGCTCCCGCACCTGCTCTGACAGGTACTACAGCAAAACCTAGTGGTCTTTTTGGTGCATCATCACAACCAACAGCTTCTCCATTTGGTGCTTCCAGTGCCACTCCTACATTTGGATCGTCTTCAGCATCCACGGGTCCATTTGGCGAAGTGAAATCTGGGACGGGCGGACTGGGATTTGGTGCTGCTGGTACCACTGGTGCTACAGGTACATCTGCATTTGGTGCTACATCCGGTACAGCTAGTAAATCCCTTTTTGGTGCCACTCCATCTCTTGGTGGCACCACTGCCTCTGCATCACCATTTGGGGCTAAAAAAGATGAAAAATCAGCCACCCCCACATTTGGTGGGTTTGGTGCTAAAACTGACGCTGCGGCAACGGGAAATACGCCACCAGCCTTTTCGTTTGGTGCCCCTGTGACAGATACCGCAAAGACAGACCCTGTAGCAAGTTCTGGTGCAACTGGTGCCAATAGACCAGCATTTCTGCTTTCTAAGAGTGGCACTCCTGCTTTGGGAGCAACCTCCGAAGCAGCAAAACCATCGTTTCTGTTTACTGGTGCAAGCACTGCTGGTACGGGTGCTGGTTTATTTGGTGGGGCTAAAACCAGCGATATTGCAGCCTCTGGTGGTTTATTTGGTGCTTCTAAACTGGCCACGCCTACGCTACCACCATCGGGATCAGCAACGCCAAATTTGTTTGCCAAAAAGGACGATGTAAAGGCAGCTACACCTCCAGTAGGTGGTCTTTTCGGAGCGGCAAAGACTGACGAAAAAGCGAGTGCCCTGACTGCTGGTACTGCTTCTGGTGGGTTATTTGGAGCTAAGAGCGATGGCGGGTTATTTGGAGCAAAGAAGGATGGTGAGCAACCAAGTGCTCCAGCTGCTGGTGGTCTTTTTGGTGCAAAGAAGGATGGTGAGCAACCAAGTGCTCCAGCTGCTGGTGGTCTTTTTGGTGCAAAGAAGGATGGCGATAAAGCTGGTACGCCTTCTTTGGGGCTTGGTGGTTTATTTGGTGCTAAGAAAGATGATTCCGCTTCTGCTACTCCATCAGCAGCTACTGGTGGTTTATTTGGTGCTAAGAAAGATGATTCCGCTTCTGCTACACCATCAGCAGCTACTGGTGGTTTATTTGGTGCTAAGAAAGATGATTCCGCTTCTACTACACCATCAGCAGCTACTGGTGGTTTATTTGGTGCTAAGAAAGACGACGATAAACCTGCTGGGTTCACTTTTGGTGCCAGCAAAGACACCGCCAAACCTGCTACTTCTGCACCAACTGGATTCACTTTTGGTGCTAAAAAGGACGACGAGAAGAAGCCCGCCACTCCTGGGTTCTCATTGGACGGTAAGAAAGACGAGGGTGCCAAAGATGAACCCTCTAAGCCTGCCGCGGCAGGATTCCTGTTTGGAGGCGCAAAGAAGGAAGAAACTACCAAAGCTGCTGCTGCAGGATCCCTTGCTGGCAGTACCACCACCACCACCGCCACGTCTACGGTGCAGCCTAACTTGAAGCCAACGAAAATCGAGCCGATGCCTCTTTCCATAGATAACAAGACGTTGGACGATTTGATTATTAAGTGGTCCAAGCAGTTAACCACCACCAGTAAGATATTCGGTTCCTACACGGAGAAAGTAAAAGAATGGGACCAGCAATTGGTGGAGAGTGGTGACGAAATCTCCAAGTTGAACCAAGTATCATTGGAAGCCGAGTCATTGCAAACGAAAATAGACCAGCACTTGTTATTTGTAGAAAACCAACAGGACGAGCTAGAACGGGTGTTGGACAACTATGAACAGCAGGCGGATATTCTCTTGAACAATCTTGAGTTGAATTCCAACTCCGCCGCCAGTACTTCTGCGATGATGCAGTCGGCGGATGCTGCTGCCACTGCTGCTGCTGCTGCCACTGCTGCGTCTGATTCTCTGGTGGGCAATACAGCTGGATCTACGGCTGCTGGAGCTGCTGCTGCTGCTGCCGTCATTGCTGCCAGTACCAGCTCATTAACCGTTACTGACCGGTTGCGAGAGAGGGCGTACCACAATGCCGAGTTGTTGGATGAGAGATTGGGGGTTTTAGGAGAGAACTTGAGTTCGCTAATCAATGAAATCAACTCGGTCAGCGACGTGTTTAATAAGAACTTGATAAACGACTTGGCCCAGAACGGTGCTATTGGTGCTGATGGCCAGTCGTTCTCGAGCGGGAAGGAGACCAAATCCGGAGAGAATGCCATTGAGGAGATTATCACTTTGTTGGGCTTGCATTTGGAGAACTTGAAGTATATAGAGTCGGGAGAGGAAGAATTGAAGAAGAAGTTGGACAAGTTAGGGAAGACGAGGAAGCTGCACAGTTAGGAGAGTGTATATTCCTAGAGTATTTTTGTATGTGTTATATATATATGTATATTGTCCATTTGTTACGGGCAATGTTGTAGAATGCCTGAGTATTTCTTGGTGAACAACCTGGGAAAGGAATCAAGTAGCCTGATAAGGGTGTTTCCACCAATTCCCAGAGATACAGAGAGGAACCACAACACCAACCACCAACAATCAAACAAGTTCAACCTTGATTTCACATGGCCATATAATCACAAGAACATGGTTATTTTTTTTTATCCGCGGAAACGACGATTCCCAAATAGGCAATTCCGTGGATCACCGAGGAATCCATGCTGTGGGGCAAACAGACAAGACTAGCTAGTGGACTAGACAAAGTTCCCAAGCACCATATGACCAAGTACAGACAGTCCTAAGGAATGACAACCTCTACTGCCGAGGCACGTCTGAGTCCAGGGACTCAACTCGTCACTTACCCGTGACAAAATCCCGGTGGACGAAACTTGCCCCTCAAAATATTTTCTCTTGTGAAAGCTGGGGAATATTTTTTCTCCCATTTGGCAATAGCTACGCCGAAATCTCGAACCATATATTATTGGGCTACAGATGCACCCTCTTCTTCTTCTTCTTCTTCTTCCTCATTATCCTGACGAAACATTTGAGTAGTCACTGCAGCGCCGCCATGAGTTCTCCAATAATAATTTTGATCAAGTCGCTTTTTGATCCGGAAGTGTCAAACAAGATCCTTCTTCAAGTGGTTTGGCGACAGGTGAAAGCTATAGGTTTAGCCAAGGTTCTTGCAGCCTTGTTAGGATCAGTATTAGTTGGGGTATCATCGTTTATTAGGATCCCGCAGATAAGAAAGCTCTTGATCAAATCCCGTAATGACCGGATTACTGTTGCCGAAGGGTTGTCGTTAGGAGGATTGAGTCTTGAAACCGCCAATTATTTGGTTCACGCCGTGTTCAATTCCCAACAACGGATTCCGTTTATTAGCTACGGAGAGTGTGTTCTCCTTGGGATACAAAATGCGATAATTATTTTGCTAGCCAAATTCTACCGCTTGTCTGCTTCGGGCGAAATTGGTGATTTATCGGATAAGAGTTGTTCCGGTAAATTTCAGGCCATTGTCGCCTCCAAATTGGTGCAGCCGGTGGCTATTATGATTGCCGCCACATTGTTCTTTACCAAGTTGGCTCCAGCAAGTTTGATTTCGCTGTTGGAGATATTGAACATTCCCATTTCAGTTATCGCCAAGTTGCCACAAATCAGACAGAATTACAAGTTGAAGACCGCCAGCCACTTATCGGACGTGGTGTTGCGGGCCAATGTGCTAGGGTCCGGAGTTAGAGTGTATACGTCGGCCACGGCGTACTCAGGCAAAGCCTGGAGACAGAAGAATACCTCCAACGAGAAGATTTTATTAGCGGGCTATTTGGCGTCATTCGTTATGAATTCCGTGCTTCTTGGCCAGTCTATTGTTTACGATAAGCTTGGAAGGAAGAGAGTCGAAGAGCTGAAGAAGGACGAGTAGGTTTTGTGTATGGAAATGGTTTGTAGTTATTTATTATTGCCGTTTTAGGCAGTTATTTTCCTGTGTGAGTGGGTGGGTGATTCTTGTATACTCCTTGTATGGGGTAATGGCTGTATAGGTAAACGAATGTGTAAATTCTCAGACAATAGGCGGGCTCTTGTCATTCTTGCCACCGTCTAACCCTGACCAGTTTGCCACTCATCAGTTATCCCCTGGTGGTGATTGAAATTCCACTGCTAAAGCTTATTCTCATCCAAGCCCGGATTTTTCTTTTTTATTTAATGGGTGTCGTGTAGTAACATAATGTCTTTTTGTATCAGGGACACGACGAGTTGCTTCTCTGTGGAATCTTCGTTATTCAACCCTCAGAGGAATCGGTGGTGGGAGTAAAATCTCTTTTATGTCTATTATCCAGTACTATAGTGGATCGGGCAGAAATGATACTTATCTGAGATAGGCCCAAGCCATTCAGAACTAGTCTAAAAGACTTTCTGAATTATTGTAAAAGACTCGATCTTATATATTCGATTATTTACTCAATTGGGCTTGTCTCTCAATATAAACTAATTTACAACTTTTACGAGATTTGGCCCAAATATATACTAGTCCATAAGTCTCTTAATCTCCTATTTCACTTTAATCGCTAATTTAATAGCCATAGTAATAATTTACCATAATAATTTATTTATAGTCGTTTCCTCTTATTCTCCAGAACACGACTTGGCTTCTCCAATGTCTCACAAATCTTCAAAGTGTCGAAAAAGTCAGTTAAGACATTCCTATGCGACATACTCGAGGTTTTTCACAAGCCCGGATTTTTCACAAACCCAGATTTTTCACCTGCGAATTTTCTTGCCTATTTAAGCCTCATCTTCGACCAATTACTCATCTCCATCTATAACCACACAACCACATAAGAAACCATCCGATATGCCTCACCACGCTCAGTTCTTACCAGCTACGGGCTCCGACATCGCCTCGGTGTTACAGGGAGGCTACAACCATCCGTTATCTCGAGAATGGCAGCAAGAACGCCAACTCACCAAGAGTATGTTCATATTCCCTCTCTTTATCACCGACAATGCCGATGAGGAATCGGAAATCGCCGCTTTGCCCAACATCAAGCGCTACGGAGTTAACCGGATGATCCCGTATGTGAAGACACTTGTTGACAAGGGTTTGAGAGCTGTGATTTTGTTTGGGGTGCCATTGAAAGAGGGTGCTAAGGATGAAGTTGGTACGGCTGCAGACGATCCTGAAGGTCCTGTTATCCAGTCGATTAAGGCTTTACGGGCCAACTTCCCGGACTTGTTTATTATGTGCGATGTTTGTTTGTGTGAATACACCAGCCATGGCCACTGCGGGATCTTGAACGATGACGGGTCGTTAAACCGAGAACCATCGGTGCAGAGAATCGCGGCTGTGGCTGTTAACTATGCCAAGGCTGGTGCTCATTCAGTGGCACCATCCGATATGATGGATGGACGTATCAAGGACATCAAACTTGGTTTGATGAATGCTGGATTAGCAAACAAGTGTCTTGTGATGTCTTATGCAGCCAAGTTTAGCGGTAACTTGTATGGACCATTCAGAGACGCTGCTGGAAGTGCACCTAGCCATGGTGATCGTAAGGCTTACCAATTACCACCAGGAGGGTCTGGGTTGGCTCGGAGAGCGTTGGTGAGAGATATGAACGAAGGTGCCGATGCGGTTATCGTTAAACCATCAACTTTCTACTTGGATATCATCAGCGAGGCATCCAGATTGTGTAGTGATTATCCTATATGTGCTTATCATGTTAGTGGTGAGTATGCGATGCTTCATGCTGCAGCTGAGAAGGGGGTGGTTGATTTGAAGGCGATTGCGTTTGAGAGTCACCAGGGGTTTTTGCGGGCAGGTGCCAGGTTGGTGATTAGTTACTTTACGCCGGAGTTCTTGGAGTGGTTGGACAATTAGGGAGTGGTTGGACAATTATGGAGTGAGGGTTGGATTGGAGTAGAAGTCGTCGAAAGGGCAGCCATTAGAGATGGATTACCATTGGTTTAGCGGGGTTGGTGATATGGAGAGGAGGTTTTGGTAATTAGATGATTAATGGGTAATGAATGATTGATTAATGGGTAATGAATTATTGATAAATGGTGTGTCCAGGAGGTTAATTGTATGTCCAGAAGGTTAATGGTGATGTAAATAGTTAATTAATGAATTGCGGTTATTATGGATGGAAGTATAAGAGGTGATTGAGTGTTTAATCAGTATGCAAATAATGTGATCAATTAGTGTGCTAGCATGCAATCTAAGAAGGGTAACTAATGAATCGTTCGTGATATAGAGAAATATAAGTACAGCAAAGGAAGCCTCTCATGCAAACAATCCCGCACATTGAACCCAATCACACCCAACCTTGTGAAAGGCCCCGATCTAAAGTATGATTTCGCAATATACTATCAATAATCAGCACTATTGTAAACCACTAGCAATAAACTAATACCCCATCCTCAATATAAATGAACCATGATCACCTAATAACAACTCCATATCAATCCAATCAGAATCAAACTACATCAACACCGTGGAAATAAAGCGTAACTAATAAACTACAATACAAGTAACCATAATTAATCTATATAGCCAAGGGTTCGTTTCTTTGCACCCGTTCTCCGACTTGGACCTCATCCTGGCCCTCCTCGATCTTGTCCGTGGGCACCTTCGGCAAAACATGTATCTTGGGAGCGTCTGGTAGCGCGATATCAACCCCATTGATCTCCTCATTCAACTTGTTAAACTCTTCGTCAACTTCTCCCTCTTCCACTCTGGTTAATCCACTGCCCATGCCCAATGTATGAGACACTTGGTCCACCTTAATCTTGCCTTCCTCCATCTGGTCCAAGATCTTATCAATCTTCTCCACGCTCATCTCATTGTTCAACTCCAGTAACACTTTATTCCCCTGCTGCAATCCGTATAACACATCCTTCTCAATCAACTTAAACTCGATGGTGCCGATCAACTTCTCGAGGTTATCCAACTGGTCAAAGGTTTTGGTGATGGTGGACTCTTGTTGTTTCTTGGCTCGGAGATAGAACTTGGCCCTCTCCGGCTGGTTATTCTTTACCGCTTGTTTAGCAAGTTCGGACTGTCTGTCTATGACCGTGGTGAGTTTCTTCTGGTACTGTTTGATACTATCTCGCTGTTCTTTTAGTTGAAAGATTACTCGATCCTGCTTGGAAATCTTTGGAGCGGAACCCAGCTGACCCATAGCGGTAAGACTCGGACGAGAAGAAGGTAGATTGGTTATAAGAGCGGCGGGAGCAAGTGGAGAATACTACTTGTTAGTTGTTAACTATGGCGATGTAGAGTCATATGGATTTGTGGTGGCATTTGGGTATATGCAGGAAACGGGTCGTGTGCTGGTAAAATTGGTTGCTAAAGGATTAGTGGGTGGTGGTGGTGGTTACAGTTGAGGTGGTGGCGATTAGGATGGATCTGCCATTCTTTTTAGTGTGGGCAAAGTGTTAGGGCTTTCAGTGCTGGTTAAGAGTTTATTGTGGTTTGTGTATGCTATGAAAACTATTTATGGGTTAATGAATCCAAACAAGTTAGGGTGCGTCATTGACTTGCCTGGAGGCTAGCAAAGATAGTTAAATAGAGGGGGGGGGGTTATAAGCCGAATCTGTCAAAACAAGATCCGTCTCCGTTTATGGGATAAATGTGTACACACCAGAGTTCTAAGAACCACGGTAGGGTTGCTTGGATATATAGAGAGAAAATAGTAGATCTTTATTGTATAAGAGAGGATTGGTTCTGGGAAGGTTTACATTTCCCAATGTACCTTAACATTCTGTGTGTGTGGCATAGCAGCCTTGAACTGGACTGGAGCCAGTCGATGTGTGAGCGCTAACTTTAATTGGCTAGCTAGGAGCCTTGGTTCTGTGGCAGAGGAGAGAGGGTAATGACCTGACTGGCAATAAGAACTTGACTGAGGAAGAGAACTCACCTAACAACATATCTAAGACCTACAATATAAACCTAACCGTCATAACTGCACCTCTTTAGACTTCATCATCAAGCACACCTCTCATCTATACCATACCTCCTCGGTGTTGAATCTCCGTTATCCCCTAAGTCCGAATGTTTTTTGTGGTTGCCAATTTTTGGCTGTCTCCCCCTCCCAAAAACTAAACGCTACACCTGAAAACTTCTGTTTACGTTGGTGCTTTTCTTTTGGCTGTCTGGTGGTTTTGGCTACCACGGTGTGTTTCTCCTTTCCCAAACCGGGTTTATTATATCCATTTGGTCTTTTCGAGGAGGAAAGAAGCTCTCCCACATTGCCACACCCTCCCAGAGATAGTACTACGGCGGCTTCCTTTCATTGACGGCATTCTGCGACATTCACGACATCTGCGACACCCTGCGACATTTCTCCTCCCCTGCGACATTTCACCTCCCGCCGTCTCCCTCTGTCTCCCCCTAGTTATCCTTGAGGACTGAAAGAGCTTATTCGCCTGTTCGTATAAGTTAAGCTTTTGTTGTGTTTTTTTTTCTTTTTGGTTGTCTGTCCGTCTTTCTTTGCCCTCCCTACTCTGTCGTTTAAAGGGTGTTCTTGTAGAGAGACCCTCCCCCTTAGCATTCAGGGAAGTTATAGTAGCATCGGCATCGTTTCTACCGCCACCAGCGCCACCTACCACCTTCGCCACTTTTACTGGTAGTACCACACTATCACCTACCACTTCCCACCTACCACCGCGCTGATTGGATACCCAGAATGTCGTCTAACCAGTACGTTCATTCCAACTCCCAGCAGAACCCAATACCCCATACGGTAAATGTCCCGGCGCATTTGTTGCCGCAGGCATTCCTCCGTGAACAGGCACCGCAGGCACAGCAGGCACAGCAGGCACCGCAGGCACAGCAGGCACAGCAGGCACACACACCCTCTGATGTCGGTAACCGGCCATACCCAGACCAGCTGGTGCCTCCTATGACCGCTCCCCGGTCAATGGACCCAAGTGGTCAGTACTACCGAGCGCAGCAACAACAGCAACATCATCCACAGCAACATCATCCACAGCACCCACACCATCCACAACACCCACAGCAACAACAACAATACCATCCTCACCATCCTCAACAACACCCACACCATCCCCACCACCCACAACAACTTCAACAACACCACCCACCACCAGCACTACAACAGCCGTTCGTATCCCCACAGCAACCAAATAGATCGACACTGTCGTTGACCCTGAACCCCGGAGCCAGAGCCCCATCCGGAACCACTCCCGGAAGAAGAATTATCTCCGTAGCATCCACCGAGGCATATCCCCCCATCAACCACACGGCACCCCCATACCCAGTAGACGGGTATCCAGGCGAGGACATGTCGTATCCACCAGCAAGAGTGCCAGCACCACCGCAGCAGCAACAACAACAGCAACAACCCACTGGTCCGTCTCCACAGCAACCCACTGGTCCATCCCCACAACAATACCAGACACCAAACCCCCGCCGGGTTTCCCGAAAACCCCCTCCAGGATCCCTACCACCTATACATACCGACGGCTATGGAAGAAGAACGGTGTCTACACCAACAGTCACCCAGGCCACCAGCATGAACAGCACTAACTATGCTAACAGTGCTAATTATAGCAACAGTTCCGGAGGTTTACCCATCACACCGGAATACCGCACCAAGTCGCTTTCCGGAACGTCCTTGAAGCAATTCCAGCAACAACAGCACCAGCAACAACAACACCAACAGCACCAGCAACAACAACACCACCAACAACCCGCCCAGACCACCACCATGAAGTCCCACCGGCCCGGTTCCAGCGCCGGTGGGTCCTCCACCTCCCTCCACCGCACCTTCTCACTAACCAAGTCCCGCTCGTTCACGTCCATCTCCAAGATCTCGGCGTTATCAACCAAGAAGTTTGGCTCATCATCTTCCATCTCCAACAGCCATAAGCTAGATAGACACCATACTGGTGGTGGCACTGTATCGTCGTCCAAGACGCTTGTGCCGGCATTGGCCCATCCTAGTGTGTATCCGGCACTCTTGTCGGAGGTGGCCAAACGGTTCAAAGAGAGCATCATATTAACCATCAACACCAAAGACGGCTTGGAGTACCACGACACGTTCACCGGCAAAATGGCGGTGGATATAATATGTCGTATTATCCGAACCAACGACCGGAACTTGGCGTTGTTGCTAGGCCGGTCTCTTGATGCTCAGAAGTTCTTCCATGACGTCACTTATAACCACCGGTTGCGGGATTCGGTTCATGAGGTGTATGCGTTTAGCCATGTGTACAATGAGGTTGACTTTTTCCTGGAGGATATTTCCGGGGGAGGAGCTACCGCCACCACCAACGGGGGGAGTACAGCTGCTACCGCCACCACCAACGGTTCCGGGGGTGTATCTGCCAACGGCAATAACGGTAGTGCATCCAACGGAGTGGGGGGATCCGGCCCGGGCTCCACCACCGGTTCAGCCTCCAGCTCTAAACACAGCTCTTTTGTAGACGCCATGGGCGTACAATCTCCGGTGAGCACGATCCAAAAACCGTCGCCACCGCAGGCATCGCCCACCCAACAAACAAACGTCAATGGGGTGTTCACTATTCTCACCGATTGTTATTCTCCTACGTGTTCTCGTAATCGTCTCTGTTACTCCATAGCGTGTCCGCGTAGACTCGAACAACAGGCTCGTTTAAACCTAAAACCACAAGGTGGACTTAAACGGGCGGTTTCGCGGTTATCTTTGCACGACCAGGAAGAGAGCGAAACCCTTTGGCACAAAACCGTGCCCCAGTCGGTGTTGGATAAGTTGGATAAGCATGAAAAGACTCGGCAGGAGCTTATTTACGAGTTTGTGTACACTGAGCGTGATTATGTCAAGGATTTGGAGTTTATGACCGATTTCTATATTATGCCTCTACGTAATCCGGCCAACAACATCATTCCCGAGCACCAGCGAGAGACGTTTATCCATACGGTTTTTGGTGGGGTGGGGGAATTGTTGAACTTGGCGAAATCGTTTAGTACGGCTTTGACCCGGAGACAGCAGCAGCAAAAACCGGTGGTGGAGACGTTTGCCGACGTATTTTTGGACTATGTAGGCAAATTCGAGCCATTTATCCACTATTCCGGAAACAAGGTATTTGCCACGTTTGAGAATGAGCGGCAGCAACAGGTGAATTTGAAGTATGCCCGGTTTTTAGACGCTATAGAGAAAAAGCCCGAGTCGAGAAGGCAAGATTTGTCGTCATTTTTGATAAAAGGGGTGCAGAGACCGGCACGGTACCAGTTGCTATTGGCAGGGATCTTGAAAAACACCAAACCGGAATCTCTGGACTATAAGAACTTGGTTAGGGCCAAGGAGGAGATCGAGAAGGTGTTGGCAAAGATCAATGTACAAACGGGGGAAAGCACTGATCGACACAAGATTATGGTGCTACACCGGTTATTGGGGAGACAGACATTGGAGAACCGGTTCAATTTCAAGCTAGACTACAGTAACCGGATTATTTACCAGGTTACTTTGAACCGGAAGCGGGATAACGAGAAGATTGACTTGTACTTGTTTGAGTATGCGCTATTATTGGTAAAGCACAAGATTCAGAACAAACGAGAGCAGCACAAAGTGTTTGAGAGGCCGATATACTTGCCGCTCTTGTACTTGAACAGTGGGTATGAGATCCCCACCACGAGGACGATTATGAACCATAGATATAATGGTTCTGTGGTGGCCGACACCACTGTGCGTAGCCAGCGAGCCGAGAGCAACAACTACATTGGCAATACGTTGAATTCATCATCCAGCGGCAAGTTCCAGTTGAATTTCTTGGGCTTGGGTAGCAACCAAGTGCATGCCACGTTGTTTGCCGACGATGTGACCATTCAGAACCAGGTGTTACAACAGGTTCAGCAACAGCAGAAGAAGTTGATTGACAAGAGCGACTTGTTTAGTTTGTCCAAATTTGAGACCCGGAGGTTTACTGGGAACAACCGGATCAACTGTGCTGTTCCGTGCTACGGGGGCAAAAAACTATTGTACGGTACCGACTCTGGAGTGTGGGTGAGTACTGTGCGGTCCATTAGTGTTACTTCCAACGAAAAGATTGTGTCTGATCCCACTTTGGTGATATCCAAGGTGTACGTGACCCAGGTGGAGGTACTCGTTGAGTACTCCAAATTGTTGATTCTTAGTGACAAGTCCTTGTATGAGTTTGACTTGTCGTGTTCTGATTCGTTGGACCATGTCAAGAACACCAAGCTGGGGAAATTGATCATGTCGCACATTTCGTTCTTCAAGATTGGGATATGCGATGGCAGGTTGCTTGTTTGTGGGGCGAGGGCCGGTGGCCAGCACACCATATGCATTTTTGAGCCGCAGAACCCATTTGATAAGAATAACCAGAAGCTGCGGAACCGGAAGCCCGAGATCAAGGAGGTTCCTTTCAGCTCCGATCCGATTTCGATTTCGTTCTTGAAGACCAAGTTGTGTGTGGGGTGCACCAAGGGGTTTGAGATCTTGTCTCTTGGTTTGGGCGACACGGGTAAGAAGGAGGAGGGCAGAAGCAAGAAGGAACCGATCTTGGATGAAGCTGACCCATCATTAGACTTTGCCATCCAGCGGGAAACAGTGACCCCATTGGCGATCCATCGTTTGGGGCGTGATTTCTTGTTGTGCTACGCCGAATTTGTATTTTTGATCAACCGGAATGGCTGGAGGGTGAAGCATGACTGGGGAATATTCTGGCAGGGCAGTCCGCAGAACGTGGCTCTCTTCTTCCCCTACTTGCTATCATTTGAGCCGGGGTTTATTGAGATCCGGGACTTGCACTCGACCAATCTCTTGCGGGCATTGGTGGGGGAGAATATCCGGTTTTTGCACTCCAATGAGCACGAGGCGATGTTTGCCTGTGAAGAGAATGGGTACGATATAATTGTATCGATTGATTTCTTGAACTTGAAGCCCAAATCGCCAAGCTAGAGGAGGAGAGGGTGTGTGTGTGGGATGTTGATGTTTGTGGGCCTGTAGTTATTTTTTTTGTTTTTGTTGGATGTTTCTCATTAGTATTTTATTAGTTGCAATTGGTATAGTGAAGGATGCCAGTATATAAATATGTATATGTTGACGAGAAAGTAATATATATATAATAAGACGTGATAGTGGAGGTGGGTATTAATATGAATGGGCTAGCCGAGCAAGCGTCTACATGTTATCTTCCAAGAACCCCGACGGAAGTACTGAATGACTCTATCGTCTACGAATATCAATAAAGACTGTTGGTGATAAAAATCACATGATGGATAAGAAACCAAACCTAACAACATATTCATCCCCAATTACCCACCTATATCCCCTTAAAACATGTCCAATTGCCAACCAACACCACTCTAAACTCAGCTCCCATCCATCCATACCCACACCAAATCACACCAATAGCAAATCACACCAATTTCATATACACTATTTTTGCACCCATTCACTAAAGCCGAGGATTAGCCGAGATCATCCACGCGTGTTTCCACAAGCGTAATCTCCGATGTGAGCGAAACCGACGAAAAAAAAAAACAAAAAAACAAAAAAAACAAAAAACACATACTGGAAAACTCTCACCAACAATACAGTATACGCTATAAAGCAACACTAATACAGGTATGGCATCGCTGGTTCTTGAGTTTGGGGTTCCTAGTATAGAACGTCCATTTGGGATTTACTTGTGGCCTATTTTCGATAAGATTTTCCTGGCTGTTATTGGGTACTCTGCTGATGAGTTTGAATTTGTTCATGGTAAGACCTTCTTAGCCAATGGGTATGACGCTATTTCCATCATCATTGGCTACTATATAGTGATCTTTGGTGGCCGGCTCTTGATGTCGACTCTCAAGGTGCCGCCGTTGAAGTTGAACTTTTTATTCCAGTTGCATAATGTTGTTTTAACTGGGTTGTCTTTAGGGTTGTTGTTGTTGAGTATTGAACAGTTGGTACCAATCTTGTACCATCACGGGTTGTTCTATGCTATCTGTGATAAGGAGGCTTTTGCGCCTAGATTGGTCACCATCTATTACTTGAACTACTTGACCAAGTACTTGGAATTGGTTGACACGGTCTTTCTTGTATTGAAAAAGAAGAAGTTGCTCTTTCTTCATACTTACCACCACGGTGCTACTGCTTTGTTGTGCTACACCCAGTTGGATGGACACACTTCAGTTGAATGGGTCCCTATTGTGCTTAACTTGGCGGTGCATGTGGTGATGTACTGGTACTATTTCTTGAGTGCACGCGGGATCAGGGTTTGGTGGAAGGAGTGGGTCACTCGGTTCCAAATCATTCAGTTCTTGATTGACTTGGTGTTTGTGTTCTTTGCCACTTATACTCACTATACGTATGCATACTTCCCATGGTTGCCCCATATGGGAGACTGTCATGGCCGTGAGATTGCTGCCACTTATGGGTGTGCTATTTTGACCAGTTACTTGCTTTTGTTTATTAGTTTCTACATCAGTGTGTATAAGAAGGGTGCTAAGGGCAAGAGGGGTAGCACGGCTGCGGCTACGTTGTCGGCTGCTAAAGCTGCTGCCACTGAGACCGCCAATGCCACAACCAGCGGTGAGACTTTGACTACTGGTGCCGATGTTGGTGCTGGTTCCGGTAAGGTCAAGTCGAGAAAGGCGTAAGTGGGATAAAAATGTAATTAGAGCCGGGTTCTGTAGGAGATGGGGGAGGATCGGCAACAGCACGCTAGTTTAATAATTTTATATAAGTGTATTACTTGACAGAGCTGTGGTGAATAGTATAATCAGAGTAATGTGTTTGTTTAATTGAAGTGAGGGGGTGATTTGTGCTGGCGATGATGTTAGTGATATTTGGGGGAATATTTCATGAAAAAAAGGTTCGAAAGGGAGTGGAGATTACTGTAGTGGAAAACACTGTAGCCAGGAACCATACTTACTAGGAAGGGGATCTTTTCCATGGCGGAGATCTTATAAGACACTCCGAGTTGTGAGTCAATAACGAAGATGAACGTCAATAATCGAAATACTGCGACATATACGACTTATGCAGCTACGATACAGAGCCAAGCCAATCAAGAACTCGGACCGGAGAAAGGACCAGCAGTCCAGAAACACAACAATTTTCTATCCGTTCCATCCGACAACGAACGATCGGCACCTGGCTTTGTTATCAAACCAAGTGCTAACAAAGCACCAACAAAGCACCAACAAAAGTCGCATAGTTCCCCCATAAGGCTCCAACAATTCCCGAACAAGGCTACCAATAAAAACCCATTCTCCTCTTATAGCCTCATCATTTCTCGAGGAAATACCCAAAACAAAGACACGGCTTTAATGGGGAGAAGAGAAATTATTTAGATGGTTCATATATATATATTTTTTGCTTGGGCTAATTAATCGTTATCTCCAGCCGGAATAACCTACGAGTGCGGAATTGGTGTGTACATAATTGTTTTTGTGTTAATTGCGGGTTGCAGTGTCTGAGAGGGAAATTACTGTGACAGAAAAGTCCGCAGGGTAATTGCCACCAAAAATAATCCTTTGGTTTTGTGCAACGTCAGCGACATTTCTTTTTGGCCAGATGTGCGAAAAAAAAGGGGTCGAACGAAGAACGAAAAAAGAAAAAAGCAAGCAAAAGCACAAAAAAAAAAAAAGAGCAGCAGCAAAAACAAAAAAGCATAAAAAAAGAGCTTACCCCTATTCCTGATAGTACAGGGATACGTCGGCGAAAACCTGTTTTGTCATGGCTCTAAAGTGGCTTTCATTATTAGTAGGGGAGTTTTTTTTTTTTTGCAGTGTTGTGTGTGCGTGTGTGTCTAAAAACAGTATGTGGAGATTCGTAGTTTGGTATGTCAAATGCGTATGCATGAATGGATGTTCTACTCTGTCCTCTCCTCCCCCCTCCCCCGCCACGGAACACTATCGGTGATTGTTCTAGATTGTTATTGATGCATCAACACCCAGTAGTAGCTCTAGCTCTGGGTATTTATAAATCTCTTATCAATAGACTAAAACAAAAACAAACCACCCCACCTCGTACCTGGGTGTTCTTGGAAAATGGCAAGCTCGACTAAGACAGTGCCACAAAGCGCCGTCCTGTATGCGGTGACCTGGTATTTTTTTTTTTTGATTTGATTTGATTTGATTTGCCAACACCCGCCATAAATAGTTCACCACCTCAGATGACACGCACACATCCCCACACGGGAATAAGGCAAGTGTGAAGTGAGTGCAACCAGAAAGCGTTTAAAAATAAAAAAGACCAAAAATAAAAAAGACCGAAAATAAAAAACACCGAAAATAAAAAATAATAATAGGGGTAAAAACAACAAAAAAAAAAACCGCAGATCAAAAATTACTTTGTGTTGCCCCCTCCTCCCCCTCCTCCTCCACGCAGAATATTATGCAGTCAGCGCACTTCGATGGTTTACACAGCCGTGTTGGTGTAGTTGCCGTAGAGACCGAAAGGGAAAACAAGTACTGGGTTTTCCTGGTACACAAAACCAAAATTCCGCGACATTGCTTTTATATCCGACAGTGGCGCTGGTTTTTACAGATATCGCAGCCGCCGGTTCGTTCATTGGTGGTTGGGTGTTTATTGTACTGCTCGAGAGAGAGAGAGAGGGTGGGTGGTGGCTACTCCTTTGTGTTTGGCATTGTTTACAGTTACAGCTGTAACGGCTACTCCTTTCGATTAGTGTGGTTGACACTCCACCAAGAAGTCGACCTGTCTACAGCGTCCCTCCTCTACACCCATCTACGGCAGATGTCCGCCAATAACAGCCTCCAGGTTATTCAAAGCGCGTACAAGACAAAAAGCAGCACCGCCTTCTCTCTCCCTCTCTCACTCTCCGTGTTTATAGATTGGTTGCGGAAATAGTCGCGACTATCTCTCGGTCGTAAATTATCCTCCGGCCGGGAATTAATAATCAACGTCTAACAAAGCCAGGATAAAACCCGAAAGCGCCATTTCTGTATCCGCGAGTTCCACAGGAGATGGAATCGGTCAGCTAAACCGGAGTAAGCACTGCCGTGGCATTCTAGCTAGCGTATCTATTCACACCAGGTGAGAGGATCCCACCAGCCAACCGAGCCATTGGCAGGACAGGCAAGCCAGGCAGGACAGACAAGCCAGTCAAGCCAGTCAAACCGGCCGGACCAAAAAAAAACAAAAAAAAAAAACAACCAAAAAAAAGGAGACATTTTCCCGATTAAACAGGGATGTTGCAATTATCAGCCGTATTTTTTTTCTTCCTCGCTGTACTGCCCAGACAGTGAAAATTGCTTTTCTCCCACCAAATGTCAGAGCCGACATCTCTTCAGGTTTGCATTAATAATTAATGGCTCCAGACATTTTTTTTTGGGGTATTTTGCATCTTTATATAAACGTCGATTTCCTCACAAGTTTGTATGTGATTTCCGTAGCGGGATTTCCATATTTGTAACATCCCATATATTATTCATAGCGAAGTCGAAAACAAACCCTAAACCAGCTAACCGTTGTTGCCAGAACCCACAGTATACCAGCTATGTTATCATTAATGCCAAACGCTAGCACCTCGGATAAGAGTCCCGTGCCTTCTGTTAGCACCACCACTGTCGCTGTCCCACAGTACCAGTATAACACTTCCGCACCTGCACATGCACCATATATCGCATACACCTCGCCACAATATACAACACAACCCCAACAGCCACAACAACTGAACAGCATCAATAACTACCAAGCTATCGATGCTAGACAAGGCTCAGCATCTCCCACCACCGTTTCCAGTCAACCATATACACCAGCCCCCAAACATGGTACTGGATTTAGACTTCCTTCTATCCACTCGTTGGATATACCTTCGTTTCCCACCAGTTTCCAGCCACCACAGCAAAGCCATCACCTCCACCAATCACAACAGCAGCAGCAACTCCCACCGCTTCATTACAACAAGTCACCTCAGCCGGTACTCCCCAAACAAGAAGTACACCAGCTCATGAGCCCTATAGCATCACCATACTCCCATTCAACGCTTTTGTCGAGATCAAGAAGCACTTCTGATCCTACATCCTTCAAGCTCCAGGACTCCTTATTATCTCCTTCACCATACAATGCCACGTATCTCCCACCACCAGTCCAAGCACAGTCCATCACCAGTATCACTCCACAATACTCAGCCAGCGAATCGGAGTCTACTCACGATGAAGTGGATGGTGGACAATCGTCAGATAATGCCAGCCCAAGCACCACTGCTGCTTCATCACCAACCCAGACCAAGAGAAACTGGAAACCCAGAAAGAAGAGGCAATGTCCCGAATGTAAGCTGTACTTCTCCAACTTGGCCACCCATAAGTCGACTCACTTGAAACCCACATCAAGACCACACATTTGCAAATACTGCCAAAGGGGGTTTGCTCGGCCTAATGACTTGTTCAGACACGTCAAGTGCCACTGGAAGGAGATTGGATCCGATAAAGGACAGTTCAAGTGTCCGTTCAAGAATATGTCTGAAGGTAGCGGTGCTGCTGACCACTGCTGCCACAATACGGGGATATTTTCTCGGTGTGACACCTTCAAGAACCACTTGAAGGCTATCCATTTCCAGTATCCTAATGGTACCAAGAAGGATCAGAGAACTAAGGTTAATGGGAGATGTAGAATGTGCCAGCTTGAGTTTAAGAATGTTGATGATTGGTTGGTGAACCATATTGAGAAGAACCAATGCTCATTCACGTTGAATAGTATTAAGAAGAATTAGAGTTGAATACTGGAGACTTGTAGAGCATTTTCGTGTTTATGTTTCTCATTATGAGGATACCAGAGTGGTTTGTACCGAAGAGAACGTTGGGGGGGGGGTAGAACTGTGGAACGAGTAAAGAGGGTGGTGTATGCGGTATTAACATACCACCAGTGAGTTCTAAAGAACTCGGCAAAATAGTAATAAAGAACTAAAGAAGACTGTACAGAGTTGGTCTTTTGCTTTTGGAAACTTATACTGGAGACGCTAACAGCAATAAGTAAAGAGTTTCCAGTAGTGATTGGCGGCTTTATGATTGTTTTAACGAATTTGGGTTTAGATAGAGACGGGTATTTTTAAAGTTTATGTGTATATTTCTAGTGTTTCGGATTTGGATGTTTAGTAGATTAGAGTTTTTTGAATCTTTACTGTGGAGTATTGATCTTTATCATGGGGGTTTCAATATTTAACCATAGGCATAGGAGATAGAGGGTTTCCTGTAGGAGCAGCACTCTTTCTCCCAAATCTCCCACCCCCAGCTTAACTATACAGTAGGCCCGGAGTATTGGTTAATAATGTCGCGCTATTAGCAATAATTTACCCTCGGAATTATTAAACTATATTCCGGGTCTACAACTAAAAAAAAATGTCGTTCTGTTATTAATAAAAAGGATAGAGACCGTATCAATGAAAAGGATAGAGACTGTACTGGTGTTGCCCAATTTGTCAGCATTAGCAAGTGCGCCGGCTTAGACGGGGATTAAGGAGCTGGAGATAATCCATTCCCCGCCGATATCTTCGGCTTTACCAAACTGAGTCCACCCCCTGCCACCCATCCGAACAATGCCCCCTATCCCTTGTATATCTTTAGTCTAGGCAGAGCCGTATTTTCACATACACCGGTCGGTAACTCCGAACATGTGCTATCTCCGTAAACCAATACGGGTCTGTGGCTAGAGAAATTCTGGAACCCTGAAAAAAGAAAAGGAAAAGCGACAAAAAAAGAAAAAGCGACAAAAAAAAGCAAAAGCGACAAAAAAAAGAAAAAGCGACAAAAAAAAACAAAGAAATTTTGTTCCTCGGCAGTTTAGAGCCGTTGTTATTACCAGTTTTGATACACATACAAACACTTCCTTATTCTTGTTATTTATCCCGGAAATAGGTCACGGTAATACCTAACGATGATTGCAAACACATTCAAGTACATTTTGGTGACTTTGGCCATTCTCTCACACAAAACTATACCTTTTGCTTATGTGTTTCGGTTTTATTACCATACTTTCCAGGGACTCTTCTTTTCCCGATCCCACTATCTAGCCAAGAAGACAAACTCGTTTGGGTATAACTCACCATCAGACTTGTTTCGATGGGTGGCTCTTAGATCTCATGTTACTCTCCCCGAGTTGGATATGTATATGCATAAACTGAACTCGACTTATTTCTTAGATTTGGACATCTCTAGAACAAAGCTTCTCACCCGGCTCTTGCAGAAGTTCTGGTGGAGTTGTTACGATAACGATGCCGGTAAATACAAGACCCGCTACTCTTTAAGTAATATCCCGTACGTACCCATCGCCACAGTGCAATGTAGGTTTATCCGGGAATTGAAACCATTTCAGAGGTTTGATGTCAGTTCGAGAATACTAGCCTGGGACGATAAATGGTTATTTGTAATGTCCAAATTCACCAGCAAGGGCAAAAACGGTGCTGAGGTGATCAATGCTATAGCATTGACCAAGTATGTTTTCAAAAATGGCCGTATAACCGTTAATCCCCGGGAATACCTTGGCGAGTGTGGTTTCCTCAATGACGATACCGAGAAGGTGAATGAGAAAAACTACCAGTTGGTGTCGTCTTTGGTTGACGTGGAGGACTTGGAAAGAGTCGCTAGTCAGGCTATATAGGCAATAGTACATTAAGTATTTGATAGAGATAGTATATATAGTGAATTAATAAAGGCGTGGTTGGGCCATTTCTCTCCCATTTTCATTCTACTTTGTGCTTCCACACCACACATTATCAACTCTTCTCCTGCTAAACTATGCCAAATCCCTCGTGGCATTCGGTGATGGCTAGTAGTACCATTCTCTTCAACGTTGTGTAGTCCGGGTACGCTGGCAAATTGAGACGGTTGAAACAGGTGTTGGAGTATGGAAGCCGGTTGGTGCTCCCATAGTCACGATGGATATTGAACTTGCACACCAGAATGGAGTCTCGCAATTCCCCAAACCCGTTCAACGGCGACCGCGGCGAACCCGTGGTGAATTGTAGCAACCACGACCGCTGGTGGTGGTCTAGACTTTCGACCACGGCCCAAAACCACACAATTTGGCAATCATCGGGGCTGTAGTCTTTGTACACGGTGTTGACCTTCCAGTCTTCCACACATATGCATGGTGACCCTGATATCAACTTCTCCAACTCAGTTTTGGTAAATCTGGAAATCTACCGCTTGGGGATGATGTCGTAGAATCCCCCAAAAAAGTGTTTGGTCTGCTCTGCAGTCGCAGTTTGGAGTTTATATTCAACCATCTTGGCCACGAACCGACGCTTATTCCTTTCCGTGACGGCGATGTTCTGGCCATTAGCCACCAAATCAACCATATGACGACTGCCATGGTGCTCGACCTCAATCGAGAAGTACTCTTCGATAATTCCCGTGATATCGTTCTTTAACACCCATTGTAGCGACCTGTAGTACTCCCCATCAAACGCCTCCATATCCAGCAAGCCTATCTTCCGGCCCAAGATTTGTTTGTACAAGACTTGCTACAACGGAAAGTCCACGTAGCAGCGGTCACAGATGGCCTTGGCAATAACTCGACCGAAAAACCGGTAAACCGGCAAGCAGCCGGGATCGGGACAAGACCCACCGCTGGGATGAAACACCGTGGGGTCAGAGGGGATTGCGGAAAACAAACCATACACAGGCAGCAACATCTGGCGACAGAGAACCTGAAACCATTCCCGCTTGACACCGCCTTGGTCGCTAGCGGCTTCACCAACGAAGCTAACAACAAACCGGCGACTTCTAAACTCGCTCTTGGATAATTGCGACAAGATGTTGTAGGAGCTAGAGAGCACACCAGCACGATAAACTTGAATATGGAGGTTCAGTCCGGTGGGGGCCAAAAGGAACTTTGCGTAGAACTGTTCTTTCCGGAGCTCGAAAAGTCGCCACGTTTGGAACCGCTTGCGCAATCTCTCAGGCATTATCCATAACCAAGGAAAGAACCACCAGAGAAGAACCACCAGGGAAGAAGCATAAGGGAAGAAGCATCATCGAAGAAGCATCATCGAAGAACCACCCATGGGCCAAAACCAATCCAGTTGGGGGATATGTACCCGTTTTCAGCATGGGATTTAGGAAAGCCAAGCTTACTCTTTCCCTGTCGATACATCATTTTTTTGCAATCGTTATTGAAATGGCTGCGAAAACAAAAAAAAAACAAAAAAACAAAAGTGCATTTTAATAGCAACACTCAAATACTGCTTGGCTATTCTGCAACCACTTCACAGACACGCAACGCACCAGCCAGGCCCAATTACACACTTGTCACTCGTATGAAAATGAAATAATATATAAATATAAAAAAACTAATGTACACCTTACGCTAAGCCAAACCCTTCATGTCCCTCAGTTATCGCCATTAACAACGAACCCCGCAAAGTCTCATAGCTTTCATAGGCGGGCAAATCAACCTGATTGAAACAGGTGTGCGAGGATGGCAACCTATCGGTGGACCCATAGTCGCGATGAATACTAAACTTGCAGGTCCCATTAGCACCGCTCAACTCTTTAAACCCGTTCAACGGAACCTTAGATGTCCCAGTGGCAAACTGTAATAACCGCGCCCGTTCTTCATTGTCAAACGACTTTACCGCTCGCCAGAACCACTGTATCTGGAGCGACGACGGCGAGTAATTGTTGTACACGGTATTGTTCTGCCAGTCCTGGACATTTATATCCGGCAACCCCGATATCAACAACTCCAACTCTTGCTCATCAAAGATGGAAATCAAGTCCTTGGGGATGATCTCGTGGAAGCCAATCAAAAAGTTCTCCATTTGCTCAGCCACCGAGGTTTGCAAACGGTACTCAACCACCTTGCGGACATACTCGTGCTTGTTCTCCTCGGTAACGGCGATGTTGCGCCCGTTGGGGATCAAATCGATAATCTTGTGCTCACCATAGTCGTCGGCCTCCACCGAAAAGTCCTCGGTAATAACGTCAGTGATGTCATTCTCCAACATCCACATCAACGACTTGAAGTACTCCAAATCCAACGTCTCCATGTCCTTCAACGACTGCGGCTTCCCCAAAATTTGCTTATACACCGCCCGCGAGAAATGACAGTCCAAGAAACAATTGTCGTAAATGGCCTTCCCAATTATACGGCCAATGAACTTGAAAAACGACAAGTGCTCCGGGTTGATATACGATGTTCTATTAGGATGGAATGTGGTCTTGTCCGACACCACAGGGGTGAACAATGCATAATCCGGATTGAACATCTGCCGACTCAACACTTGGTACCACTCTCTGGTGACCCCGCCAGCGTCAATACCCTGCTCGCCGCGGAAATTGATATCCAATTTAGAGCCCCGAAATTCGTCCTTGGACTTGAAGAATAGCGCCCGGTACGAGTCCAAAAACACCTGGTCACGACGCACATTGACCGACAACTTTGAATTCTCCTTCTTGTCCTGGTGCAACTTGCGGTCAAAGAAATTCTTCTTGTTGTCAAATTCCAACACTCGCGGGTTCCGCACCAACATGCCAAACGGCCCACTCATCAAATTGGGGTTGCCTCGAACCATTTGGTTAAGAATCTTCTTGTGCTCGTCAGTAAACGAGAAAAACAACGACTCAATGGGCTCCTTGGTGAAATCAATCTTCTTCACCTCGTACTTTAAAATCTCCTTTAGCGGCAACTCCTTAACCTTGCTGTGTTTGCACACCACCATCAACGCTTCAATAAGCGGCAACAACGCCACAGACACACTATGCAACTGCGGCTTCTCCTCCAACACCCGCAAGCACTCACTTAACGCATCCCAGAGGTTGCCCAATGCCAACTGCTTATATAGCCCCGTCAACTCCTCAATTTCATCGACAGAACCGGCACCGGCACCGGCCTTCGCTTGCTTGGTTTCAAACATATAGTCCAAGGCCGTCAAAATACGCAACAACTTCGACTGGTCCGACGAGTGGACGCTAAACTTGGAAAAGAGCTTGCTTTCGGAACTGTAGTTTGCACTTTGCAACTCCACCGTCAAGTGGTTCAAGTCTGTGATGATGTTGTGGCCCAAGGTGGATGCCTGGTCCGACAATTCCACCGAAAACGTCTTTTGGGCATGCGGCAACACCGACAAGTTCTGCATGGCACTAATGGTTCTTCTGAATGTGGTGTTGGAGCAGTCGTTACCAGTCAAAATCTGGATAATGCGGCGGTAATTCTCGGGCAATATAACCGGCAACGGAGGGGTGTCCACTCGGTTCTCCGACAAGCCCTGGAGCGGACGCGTCGACACCTGGAACACACGCGCCAATATATCCAAAAACGTCTGGTCCTCCTTCACAAGTGGGTTGTCAAGCAACCGCAACAAATGGTTAACGGCAAACTTGTTGGACCGAGTGGGTTCCTTCAACAACGAAGCATTCTTCTGTGAGTTTTTCACAATGAATGGGTTTTCGTGCTCGGTCAATAGGTAGTACCGTAAGTGGCTGTTGCGCTCCAAGATATAGTCCAAACATTCAATCATCTGAATACCAACCGAAATCTGCGACGCCCCAACAGGGAGTTTGTACTGTTTCTTCATATCTTTCGAACCATTGGCCCGGTTGCATACTTGTGAATATATCTTCTCGATGGGGCGCTGCACCGTGAAACAGTCGTAGAGAATGGCAATTATCAAACTAATTATTTCGATGCGGCTCTGCTTGTTGTGACTCATATATTGTAGCGAATGGTAGATGTATTCCCTCTGGTTGATAGATAGCGACGAAAACAAAAGTCTCACCAACGACGCCACCCCTTGGCGGTCGACAAGCGGCGTGAAGAACACCTTGTTTGACGCCTTCTTGGATGTCTGCCCAGTGGATGAGGCCCGTCTCGACCGGCTTTCGCCAACTTCAAACTCTTCAATGATATCCTCGTCCTCGTCTTCGTGCACATCCTCATCCGCGTCAGCGTCCTCGTCGGCGTCGTCATCATCACCATCAACACCTCGTCCGTCCTCAAAAGCAGCATACCTTCGAGCCATGGCCTCCTGCTGAAGAATCTCTTCCCGAATATGGTCTGGCAACGCATCCAAAAAGTCGGGGTCTATCTCCCGAACCTCGGCACCACTACTGGAAGCGTTGGCTCTTCTCTCCCTAACGTACTGCGTAAACACCTCCTCACGCAACGACTCGGGCAAAGCTTCAAGGAAATTTCGATCAATCTCGGTGCCCCCAATATCAACGTCACGATCTCCAATACGAACCATAACCACTTCGTGGGGTGGAGCATTGGCAGCATTCAACTCCCGCTGTCTAGCCTCTTCCTCCTTCCTCTTTTGCTCCTCCTCCTGCCGTTTTCTAATCTTTTCCTCTCGTTCCTTCCTCGCCTGCTCAAGTTCGGCCTGTCGCTTCTTCCACAACTCCACACTATCAGCCTCAATTCGATTTACAATGGCCGGAGTTATCCTCAAAATCCATCTATCCTTATCCTTGGGGTAGAACAACCGCATGGCATCATACCACCGCTCTTTGGTGGACTTTACCTGGATGCTCGAATTGGTTTCCACCGGCAGGCGTCTCAAATGTAACACATCCTGGAGGAGACGGCCAATGGAGTTGGAAACAAAGAAATTCCCAAACGGATTCTCCGAAGCTTCTACATACCCCCCAATCTCCGATGCACCAAACAACCGGTCAGTAAAACGAGCCAATGTTGGCGATGCTCGGCCCAACTCAGAAATAGCCGCGTGGTCCACTAGTCTTCGGACCCCATCGGCTATATTCATACGGAGTTCAATATCCAGCGACGAGTCGGCATCACTAACGTTGCCATCCAATTCGTCGTCGTTGCCGAACTGGATCTGTCTGTCTCGACGGCCACGGTTGGCAACAACTACTTCCTCAGCTTCCTCTTCACTCGCCGACTCGTCCCCATCCTGTAATTGCTCAAGCCACCCATCCAACTCTTCCGAGTCGTATTCACTGTACTCCTCGTCGTCAAACTCATAGTATCCGGAATCATCAGTGTCTCCTTCGTTACTGCCATCACGCTCGCTATGCGAACCCAAGTCAAGCTCATCAATGATTTCAATATCGTCAATACTCCCTTCAGACCCGCCGTCATCGTCTAAGTGGTTGTGCACGTGGTCAATGATCATCCCATTGTCGCCATCATCCTCCTCCTCCTCCTCATCATCATCACCCATTTCATCCGAATCAATCGCCGATAACTCAGAAGAATCCTCATCTGAGTCAACGATTTCGTCACCCGATAAAATCACCTCAAGCGGACCCTCGGCATCATAGTACATGCCGTCGTCGTCGTCGTCACCGTCGTCGTCGTCATTCTCTTCGCTATCAAAATCAACGTCGTACATACCCAAAGTCGAGTTTCGGAACAAATCCGGCGTTTCTTCACGGTCATCTACATCCTCAGGCACGATATCGTCATCTTCATTATCCCCCTGGCCTTCACCCCGGAAAAGCTCCTGCAAATCCACCTTGCTTTTCCCCAAGAACGAAATCGGCTTGAGCGCCGCCTTGACCACCCGGTCGACAGCGGGGAAGTTCAAATCCAAGTCAGCCAAGATCCCGGTGATTATACTGGCCATTTGCTTTTCGGAGTAGAGCCTAGCCATATAGAACTGGTCGTGTTTGGTGGCGCGTTTATTGACGATTGGCCCAGTAGCGTTGTCGCGGAACTTGGTCGATATCAATACCCCAACCAATTCAAACAAATCAAGCAATTTCCCACACCTTGTACTAGCAACCAGACTCAGCTGAGAAACGTCCTTTAATGTCTTGATCAATATATCAACCACAAATCTCCTCACAAAGCCTAGGTCGATGTCTTCCCGCTTGGGGTCGGGGGTGTTGTCTTCATCAAGAATGGGTGTCGATACTAGGTTCATTATCGCCATTTTCGCCACCGAAGAAATCGCCACGCGTCTTTCAACCTCAATGTCTGACTGCTTATCGAGCAGATGCGTGGGAATCAACTGGTGCAAGAAAAAGTTCAATGAAGTAGACCGTGGTTTCAATGGTTCGTTGCGGTTCACCTTGCGGGAAAATGTCAAGAACTCAAACTTGGCTTGCTTGTACGACCCCAATAGCTCGGTAATTGCTTGGATAAGGAAACACACATACGAAAAGTGCTCATTGGAGAACATTTGCTCCTGCTTGGGCTTGTCTGTGCGTTCTGGCAACTTCTTGCCATCCTCCTTGTCATTTGACTTTGGGTCCGATACCCAATCTTTCCTGACCACCTCCATCAACTCCATCAAAAGCAAATCCATAACCGCCGTTGGCTCAATTGGCTTGCTCAGACCAGCCGCACTGGCCTCCACCATTTCCACATCAGAGGACGCCCGGTCGATAACTTTCACCGGGAACCGCTTTAAATCGAAATCACCACCATCGTAGCCGTCCAATCGGATCCTCTTACATATAAAGTCGGCAAACACCCGGGGATTTCGGAATACAAAGGCCGAGTTGGTGGTGAGCAACGTTTTGAGATCCTTCACTTGTCGCAGACCCTGGCTTAACCATTCCTGGGACTCACACACCATATAGTTCCTAACAATGTCGTCGGTTTCAAAACACGTCCTAAATACCAAAACTAAACTCGTCTTTAACGATTCAAAAACGTCCGCCTCCTTAACACCAGCACCAACAACCTTCATTAACTCTTTAACCAACGCAGACTTGCCAATTTGGCTGGCAAACTCGCCGTGCTTTGAATACAACGCCAACAAACGTGCCAACCCAGTGGCCGACTTTGCGTCCGTCACCCCATGAAGGTTGACAATATCAGCAAATACCTTGTGGTGTATGCTATCCGGCATAATATAATAGTCGGGCAATTTTATCTGAAGGGAAAGATGGCTGGTGTCTTCAGGTACCGGCGCCTCTTTGAATAGCACCATTTGCTCGATAATGGACAATACATATGGGAAATAAGCATCATTCACAATTTCCAGACACACCAAACCACCGTCAAGGAGTTTGGCCAAGTCCAGCAACACGACACTAAAGTCCTTATCAAAGAATTCATCACCAGATAGACGCCACATGAGATGCAAGTAAACCCCAAGCTGTTTGGGCATTTCACCAGGCAGCCACAGTAAACCACGAATGGCGTCACCAATGTTGCTCAACACCCGCTTCTCTTTAAGAACCTTAAACACATCGGCAATAGACGCAGTTACCTTGGGGTACATGGACGCCAATACAAACAACGAATCAATCAACTTTGGTTTCGCCTGGGCTCTATTCATGATCAACGTATTGGCCGATGGGTAGCTGGGGAAGTCAATGGAGAAATCAAAGTCGTCCTTTCTCACCGACTCAGCAAACGACTCCCACACACCCTCGCCCCAGTCCAAGTATAGACAGTCCAAGTCCGGCAAGTGGCTAAACCGACTCTTCTTCTTCAAGTCTTCCAAGGTGAACTCGTGCTTAAAGAAGTGCTTGGCCTGCATCTCTGTCATTCCGAGAGATATCAAGTACGCCACCTGGTCTGAGGGTGGGAACACATTTCTAACGTCTAATGGGACAAACTCGTAGAAGGGACTTTCGTGGTCCAATAGGTAGGTGTGTTTGGCTATAGTGACCATTTTGTCGGCTAGTGGAGATGGCACCTTCTCGGCCAACTCGGCGTCATCAGCACGAAGAAGCCTCGAGTTCGACCCCATGCACGTCTCAAACACATCAGCAGCCACAGCCCGGATCTGGGTAAGAAGAGCCCCCAGCACGCTGTGCTCAAGGTCCAGGGTGTACCCACTGGCAAAGTACGATTTGAGACCTACAAGATTGGCCAACACTTCTGCCAGAACCGACTTCTCAAATATCTGAAGCACGAGACTAATTGCATTCTTGAGAATGCTGGTTTCGTGCACGCTAAGATACGTAAGCTCACGGGTCTCTCTAATCTTCTCCACATCAGTGTCCAACAACTCGTCCCACAACTCCAAAGCAATCTCCTTTAACTTGTGGTAAAAGTCATTCTGGAACAAGGATACCGCCAACGACGTGAGAGTCGCCTGTCGAGTGCGTTCCTTCTGAACAAGAGTGTACATCACACTATGGGCTATATTCACGAGGTAGCAATGTCTATAGTACTTGTTGGCGATGGGACGCAGTATTGCTTGGGTAAACATGTCGCCCAACTCAATCAAAATCTCCACCCCGTCGCGTCTCTGTTCGCTTTGGATATCAGGCTGGTTCTTTAGTAGCATGCACCGCGCCACCGACGCCAACATCAAACAAGTGTAGGTCTGCAAGTAGTGGTGCATGAACCGAAGCTGCAACGTATTCTTAAACCGGGCCCCGGTTCCACTGGCATCGGACATGGTTTGCGAAGGGTCACAAACATGCGCCATAATCGGAGGACCGTGACTGGAGGGGAATATACCGGTAAGCTTCACCACTTCGTCAGGAGCAGTTGACCGTAAAATCGTTTCCTCGATGATACTCCTCTGCAACAAGCGGCCAAACTTTGATATCACCAGCAACCCGTATCCACCAAAGAAATCGATAATTTGAACTAGTCTCTCCAGGAATAGGAGCCCCAAGTTGATATACACTTCAGTGGTGGCATAAAGCACCGTGTGGATGCAGTTCAAGCTCTTCAATAGCTTGTCAGCTGCTTGTAAGTCAATGGTTTCGAAATACGACGTTTCCGTACCCTCGTAATCGAGATACGACTCCACATCATCACGAGAAAGCAACTCCTTCAACGCCTCTACAACCACCGGCAAGCCGTGATTCCTATCCTCGTCATCAAGATACTTGAGGATCCCCAATAGCGACGTCATACCGTTGGACATAGTGTAGTCATACGGAGCGTTCTTCAAGGTGAGGAACTTTAACCACAGGGAAAACTTGATTGTGCGAATGGTGTCTGCCCCCCACTGGCCGGTATCCTGGAGCAACCCGCCAAGGAAAAGATACAAGTTATCTAGCAAATAGGCATGACTTGTGGTGTCCCAGGTTTCAATCTCCTTGTCATCGCCTTCGGCATCGTTGATTTCTGTTGGGTCGCTTTTGCTATGGTATAACGACCCACTGCTAGAGGTGTAGAACTGTGTTCCCGGTAAATGTTCATCAACATACCTGCTGAGCCGCTCCATAAGCTTCTGTACCTCCCCGAGAATGACCGGCTTTAGCGTCGGATAGTGCCGTCCTAGTTCGTCAAACGAACACCCCAATGTCGCCGACGTATCCGTCTTCACCAATTCCTTGACAATAGCCAAGTTATAGAAACACTGGAAAAAGGTACCCACCACGCCGCGTTCTTCAATCTTCTTTAGCCCGTCAGTGTTCAAGGAGATGGCATCAAGAATCTCCGCCAACGAGTTTATCACTTCCTGGTCCGGAAGAAATAAGAACTCGTAATTGTCTAGTATAGTGTCGATAACTTTAGCTTCATTAAGGATCGCGAATGCAGTGGGTTCGTTATGGATAATGTAGAACACCGAGTCGACCGTGAACGATACAACTACCGCGCCAAACAAGTCGGGGTTGCTAATGATGGCGTTGAAGCTTTGCAAAAGCGGCGAATCAAAGAGATTCCTCAACCTATCGCCGATATCCGACTGGATGAGCTGGCACACCAAGCGCATCAAGCTAACAATAAATGTCGACTGCAGGTAGGAAATGGAGTACGATACCAGCGAAGTCTTGGGTGCTCCCCCGCCATAGCCTGGGTTCTCTATAGCAAACTGCACCTCGTGGCCAACAGTCTCTATCAACAAGTTGAATCCGTCATGCGACACAAACTCATCAATGAAATCTACCGATACTAGCAAGTACGAAAATATCAAATGGATGGCCATTGAACACGACCACCTATACTTGGTCTTCACGTTCAAAAACTGCACCAATTCGCCCAAAAGGCCGCCAGCGCGCAATTTCTGGACAAACCCCTTGCTGTTGATCATCCGTTCGAGCATGGTGAAGAAATGGATGTACTGTTCCTCGTCGTAGTCGTCGTCCTCATTTTCAATCTTTTTGCGGATATGCCGGAGACACTGGAATAGCACCCCGTGACTAACATTGCCACCCATGCACCGAATTATGTCCTCCACCCACACTCGCTTCGACGAGATACACTCAAGGGCCCTGATGCCGGCAAAATACACGTTTTTGGGCACCTTGCTATCATTTTCTGGCAGGACAATGTCCACCAAAAAACTAAAGATATACGGCTCCACCTCAAACAAGCGCGATGATGCATTCTGCGGCGAGCACATTATACAGGTGACGGCCACGGCGAAGAATTTGATTTGTAGCAACTTCTCGCGCAACTTCATCGATTCGTACGACTTGGTATTGAACGACTTTGCCACGGTGGAATAACAGCCAAACTCAAACCACGACTCCTTGGGAATCACCTCCGATGCCTTGTCAAAGATCTGCTCCAACGTGAACTTCCTGACTGCTTCTTCGCTGAGGGTGAAGACGCTCAACCCTTCCAGGAGCACCAATTTCTCCAGTTTCCGTTTCCCATCGCGGCGGCCTTCCTTGGGCTTTTTGGGACTCGTGTTGGCCGAATGTCTTCCCGACTCCGGCTTGGCAGGCACCAATGACGATTTATAGTACTGGAAATTTATCGACTTCCATTTACTGGGGTACTTCTTCTTGCTGGCTAGTGTGTCGACAAAGTTGAAGTGGTCACCAATAATACTGGGCTTCCCATCATCGTCCTTCTTTTTCTGGGTATTATTCTTATGCAGTTGTTTCAAGGCGCTATCCAACGGCACCATGGGTGGATACGCCCGGGCAATGTCCAACACTTTATGCTTGGTTTCCCGCGATGGCATAAACTTGGATGGCTTGTGCTGTACAACCTTTTCGCCAATAACCATGGCGACCTCCAACGCCGCTAGCCGGATATCCACGGTGGGAGTGTTGATCAACTGGTAGACCCTCTCGCTGCTGGAGTATATGTCTTCATTAGACGAGTTCTTCAACAACATATAGGTGAACCGGAGGCACGCCACGAGAAGCTCCTGGTCGGGCCCTGACACTATTTGCAATTTGACAAACTCCTCATCCAAACCGTACTTGGAGATCATGTCTTCAAACACCAGGTCGATTCTGTTCAAAACAGGAACCCACACCATAAGGTCATCGCGTGGTCTCTGCGATAGCCGGCTAGCGGTTAGTTTACTGGGGAAATCTTTGATATCACAGTTGGACAAGTCGTCAATCACCTGCTTTAGAGATTCGGTCATCTCCATTCTCTCCATATGTTCTCTTTTCTCGATAATCATGCTGACGAGGGGGCGGTGTTATTAGTAGTGCTGTACTTTTGGGTGTGGTCTTTGTGGTGGTGCTTTTTTTTTCTTCAGTGAAGGTTACTTTTTTTCTGTCCCCCTTGATTCGCTTCTCTCTGTTGTGTAACTTGGGCACGCTTGTACTTGGTGGACTCGTATTCCCTATTGGTAAACCTACCACCGGGTATAACTAAATAGGAACAAGAGATGGGTTTATATCGCGTACACGATAAATAAAAGAAAAATAAAATAGAAAGTTTAACTTAGATTTGGTTCTTTTTGTTCGGTAACACTAGCTGATTGATTGACTAGTTGTCTAGGTCTCCTGGCTTGTTTGTTCTGTCAATCAATCGCGTTGGTTGGTGTAGAACGGGTGTAGTTGCTGTTTGTTGATTTCTTTCGCTGTCTATACACAAGGAAGGGGGGGGAGAGGGAAAAAAATGTAAAGGGACGCCGCGCTACCAAACGGAGGGTGAATTGTTTGCGTATTACTATAGTATATGGGATAGAGAGGGAGGGATGGAGGGATTGATGGAGGGAGGGATTGATGGAGGGAGGGATATATGGATTGATGGAGGGAGGGATGTATGGGATTGATAGTGATGAAAAGTGATATAAATCTACCAAATACAACATATAGCAGATTTACATGTATTAGACGTTCTTTGTTCATGTTGAGGCTTCATATACCATGTTTCTGTGAATTCCCAACCACCAACATAACCAAGACTACCTCCTCCTCCTTCAACACATGGAAGGAGCAACAAACAATACGGGCAATTCCAAATATCCGCAACGCCTCTGCCTTCCTCAGTTCCTTCCCTAGTTCCTCTCCTTATACAAACCAACTTAACAATGATGTGTTTATATGCAGGACAAACCAATCTGGTATTTGTTAAATAAGCTTTTGGTACTCTGAATGAAACCAAGTGATTCCCTTCTGTAGCAGATATCGTATATCAGAACACGGACTCGAGGCCCACTATCTACATGTCGAGCAGGAAACGAGTTAGTGACCAGCAATTGGCTAATCGGCTGCAGAAGCCAAAACCCTCCCATCAGGAAACCTCCACCACCACAACCTCATCGCGAAACCACCATGAAGAAGGAAAAGGTGGTTTGGGGGTAGAAATCCACCCATTACTACGGGGTATAGGAACCACACCGGTATTTCCGAAAAACCATAATCCCCTCAAACAAAAAGTTCGTCAATGGTTTGATCCAAGTGCCATTAACCCATACTTAAACCAGCAACCAAACACCGCATCCCTCCTGCTGAAACACCTGCACCGGCCTAAACCGCTAGCATTTAACGTCCAAGGGAAATATATCGCCCAGGGTGAAGAATTGCGTCGCCAGCTCGCACAGGAAGCGGCAGAAAGACAACAACTTGCAGAAATAAAAGCACAAGGATTGCTTGAGGATGAAAACCTCGGTGAACAGTACTATAAGCCCGAGTATCCGCCAGCTATAGAATGGTGGGATCGACCATATCTAAGAGATAATAATTACGACAAGATCAATGACGATTCTCGGGTTATTCTTGATAACGAAGCCCAGCCAATCACCACATATATCCAGCATCCGGTTCTTTTGCGTCCGCTCTGGGAGAAGCCCGACGTGATGAAGCCGATGTATTTGACCAAGGCAGAACATAAGCGGATGAGACGAAACCAGAGACAGATTGCCCAGCGAGAAAAGCACGATCGAATCAAACTAGGTCTCGATCCCCCACCACCGCCGAAAGTGAAGTTATCCAACTTGGTGAATGTGCTCACCAACGAGGCAATCAAGGATCCCACTGCTGTGGAGAAGCAGGTTAAACAGCAAGTGGCTGAACGGCTTGCTCGGCATTTACAGGCAAATGAAGCCCGTAAGCTAACTAGAGAACAGCGACATGAGAAGATGAGACAAAAACACGAAAACAACCTTCAGAAGGGTATATTCACCATTGTGGTGAAAGTCGTGTCGTTGGCGAATCCTCAGCACGCATATAAAGTCGATATAAATGCCAAGCAGAATAACTTGGTGGGTATATGTTTGAAAAATCCCACGTTTAATTTGATTATTGCTGAGGGAACTGAGAAAGAGATTGGTCGTTACAAGAGATTATTGGTGAATCGGATAGACTGGACAAAGAACGTTGGTGTTTCCGAAGAATTAGAGGATTTATCCCATAATAAATGTAGTGTGGTGTGGGAGGGGTCAATACCCGAGTTTCATTTCCAGAAGTGGAGTATTATGTATAGCAATAGTGACGATGAGGTGTTTCCGATATTGAAGAAGTTTGGCATTGAGAATTACTGGAGGTTGTGCAATTCTGTAGATTAGAAAGAGTGTAACTACACTGGCAATATACAAATGAAGTAATCCTTTTATAGGAAGATTAGTAAGTTAACAACACACATCCCCAGATTATTACATGGCCATCTTCACCATTTTAACCTCTGTCCATCCCCAGGTCGTGCATTTGTGCCCAATTCTCTGATCCAGCAAATCGGTGATAAGTCTGGACAGTTGTTGGGCGGACAAATGAAAAAAGAGCGCTCCAAACATGGACGCTTTTGACAAGTTAATAGTTGACTCCCACCATAAGAACACCAATTAGAACACTATAATGGGTGCTGCATATACGATTTTAGGTAGACAAGTTCAACCACATGTGGTATGTTTGTATTTCTGGCCAAATTGAAGCATATATTGACGTGCTAACACCTTTTTTTTGTCTAGCTTTCTATGCTCACTTTAGGGTCAGTTGCTGGATTGATTACTTGGAACTCATTGAGAACCAAGCCCGCTGCTGCTGCTGCACCAGTCCAAGCCGCCCCACAAGGCAAGGGGGATGATTTTGACTTGGAAAAGTTTATTAAGTATGTATTTATGTTGAATTGTCTTTGTCTCAGTACTAACATATTGTATAGCGACTTGACTAAAGGAGAAGCCAAGTAAGTATGTGTATATCTGGTTAGTAAGCGTGAAGTTATCTTAGTAAGCGTGACATTATCTTAGTATGCGATTATATAGTTATAATAAACACGTAATAGTTTTCAACATGCTCACTGAGACTGGATTAGTGAAATGATTATCGAGTCTGGTGTTCCACGGAGTTGAGAGGAAGAAACGAGCTTCAACTGAGAGGGGGAGGGGGGGGAGTTATTGGCAGTGTATATTTTAGTATGTGGATGGAGGTTTAGTACGTTTGGTCTACAATAGAGTACTCGCAGTGAATATATTCCTGGTAATGGCTTTATTCGCAATTACTTGTGTCGAGTGGCTTCTTAGTGGGATCTGGCTACATTTCTTCTCTACACAAAGCTGGTATTGTAACCCACCAAGAGAACGGCCCGGCAATTGAACCAGTTAAAGGTCTTTACCAGTGGGTATGGCAAATCTCCTCTAAGAAATGTACTGGGATACTTTACTTGCAATAGTGAGAGAATGCCAGGCAGTCCACTAAATGTACCCGGTTGGACCAATAGGCCATGCCTTGTAAACAAGAAATGCCATTTACAATGAAGATTACAGAAAAGAGAACCAATCCCACTTGCTTAACCAAACCAAGAAAGTCCATTTCCGTATCGGGATTACAATTGTAGACACCTCCATCGCAAAGGTCACGCGTATTCCAAGGACCACGCGCATTCCAAGGACCACGCGCAATGCAAACCATCACACGCACTGTAAAGACCACGCGCATTGCTAAGATCACACACGCGTGATGGTTCACCACGTAGAACTGACAATATCAGGCGTGTAGAGTGTTGCCCCCCCCCGCAATGGAAATCACTCCATATGTTATGTTTATGATTTACCAGTTGTGGCAAGTCCATTATCCCCAAAAACATAGGACCAAAAGAGATCACAACCAATCCCAATTGGGCCTGGCTTAAAACCACAGCAATATCTCCAGGTTGCAACAATGACCGATGTTTTCGTACCAACTTTCCGAGCATCAACCACACTTACCCGATTTGGACCCAAACACAAGGCAGATATCCGATTGCGGCAATTGCCCAAATAGGCCCAGTAACACACGCGTCCATAAACTACAAAGCTTATTTCCAAATATTTTCTGCTTACAAAGACACGTAGAGACAATCCAGTGAGCCACCAAAATCCTAACGTGTCACAAAGCACCATCCCTATTATCCTGTTGGGCGTCCGTCCCATTCTCGTGTTTACCATCAACCACCAGTGCCAACTCTTTGTTTACATTTTGTGCAACTCCATCGAGAACACAACAAAAGAAAGCAAGAAAAAAAAAATTTTTTTTTTTTTTATTCTTACTAATTCCATGTCCACACGCGTAGACAGTAAACACGCGTAGAGGCAAATATAAAAACAGGGAGGTATTTCCTCTTGGTTCTGAGTTCGTGGTTGTTTTTTTTTAGATCTTTCTTCTTCAGGTGTATACTGTAATCATATAATGTACGTGTACAAAAGAGACGGCCGTAAAGAGGCAGTCCGGTTTGATAAAATCACTGCTAGAATCCAGAGATTATGCTATGGGTTGGATCCTAATCACGTTGATGCTGTTGCTATCACACAAAGAACCATTTCTGGTGTCTACCAAGGTGTCACCACTATTGAGTTGGACAACTTGGCTGCTGAAACTGCTGCTTATATGACGACTATTCACCCAGACTATGCGGTGTTGGCGGCAAGAATTGCTGTGTCTAACTTGCACAAACAAACCACCAAACAGTTCTCCCAGGTTGCTCGAGAATTGTACGAGTATATCAATCCAAAGACGGATTTGCACTCGCCTATGATTAGTAAAGAGACGTATGATATTATCCAGAAGTACGCGGAAGAGTTGAACTCGGCCATTGTGTACGACCGTGACTTCAACTACAACTACTTTGGGTTTAAGACGTTGGAAAGATCGTATTTGTTGCGGGTAAACGGTAAAGTCGCCGAAAGACCCCAGCACTTGATTATGAGAGTCGCTATTGGTATCCATGGGGACGATATTGAACGGGTTATCGAGTCGTACAATTTAATGTCGCAAAAGTACTTTACCCACGGTTCGCCAACGTTATTCAATGCTGGGACCCCTAACCCACAAATGTCGTCGTGTTTCTTGGTTGCCATGAAGGACGACTCAATTGACGGGATCTACGACACTTTAAAGACGTGTGCGTTGATTTCCAAGAGTGCTGGTGGTATCGGTTTGCATATCCACAATATCCGTGCTACTGGAGCCTACATTGCTGGTACCAACGGGACCTCCAATGGGATTATTCCTATGGTGCGTGTTTTCAACAACACTGCTCGGTACGTTGACCAGGGTGGTAACAAGAGACCAGGTGCTTTTGCTATCTACGTGGAGCCATGGCACGCCGACATCTTTGACTTTATCGATATTAGAAAGAACTCCGGTAAGGAGGAAATCAGAGCCAGAGACTTGTTCCCAGCGTTGTGGATTCCTGACTTGTTCATGAAGAGGGTTGAACAAAACGGCGAATGGACATTGTTCTCGCCAAATGAAGCTCCGGGCTTGCCAGACGTTTACGGTGACGAATTTGAGGAGTTGTACGAAAGGTACGAGCGCGAAGGCCGCGGCCGGCAAACGGTCAAGGCGCAAAAGTTGTGGTACTCGATCTTGGAGGCCCAGACCGAGACCGGGACACCATTTATGTTGTACAAGGATGCTTGTAACAAGAAGACCAACCAGAAGAACTTGGGGGTTATCAAGTCGTCAAACTTGTGCTGTGAGATTGTTGAGTACTCGTCTCCCGAAGAAGTTGCCGTGTGTAACTTGGCATCTATTGCATTGCCCTCGTTTGTGAAGAAGGACGAACACCATGCCTGGTACGACTTTGAGCATTTGCACCAGGTCACCAAAGTGGTTACTCGTAACTTGAACAAGGTTATTGACAGAAACTACTACCCGGTTCCCGAGGCCAAGAGATCCAATATGAAGAACAGACCCATTGCCCTTGGAGTGCAAGGGTTGGCTGACGCGTTTATGAGCTTGAGAATTCCCTTTGACTCGGTTGAAGCCAAGGAGTTGAATATTCAAATATTTGAAACCATCTACCACGCGGCAGTTGAGGCGTCTATTGAGTTGGCACAGGAAGAGGGCCACTACGAGTCGTACCCCGGGTCGCCAGCTTCGCAAGGGTTGTTGCAATTTGACTTGTGGAACAGAAAGCCCACTGAGTTGTGGGACTGGGACACGTTGAAGCAAAATTTGGCCAAGCACGGGTTGAGAAACTCGTTGTTGGTGGCGCCTATGCCAACGGCATCGACATCGCAAATCTTGGGTAACAACGAATGTTTCGAGCCCTACACGTCCAACATCTACTCGAGAAGAGTGCTTGCGGGTGAATTCCAAATCGTCAACCCATACTTGTTGAGAGACTTGGTTGATTTGGGGGTTTGGAACGACGCCATGAAGAGTAACATTATTGCCAATAATGGGTCCATCCAGAACTTGCCCAATGTGCCTGAGGAAATCAAGGCGTTGTACAAGACGGTTTGGGAAATTTCGCAAAAGCACATTATCGATATGGCGGCTGATAGAGCCGCGTTTATTGACCAGTCGCAGTCATTGAACATCCACATCAAGGACCCAACCATGGGTAAGTTGACCAGTATGCATTTCTACGGGTGGAAGAAGGGATTGAAGACTGGTATGTACTACTTGAGAACCCAAGCTGCCGCGGCGGCTATCCAGTTCACCATTGACAAGGAAGTGGCTGATACGGCCGGGAACTTGGTGGCGTCGTTGGAAAAGTTGAATAAGAGACGGTATGTTTCCAAGGGTGGTTCTGGTACAACTAGCGAATTGAGCACCCGGGCTTCTTCTACCGAGCCTTCGTCGTTGAATAGCTCGTTGTCCCAGTTGGCGATTTCCAAGCCCAACAGTGCCGAAAAGCGTGAGAGCGCCGAACAGCCCGTTGACGAGAGAACTATCGAAGAAATCGAAAACGATATCTACAGTGCCAAGGTAATTGCATGTGCGATCGACAACCCAGAATCGTGTACCATGTGCTCTGGTTAGGGGGGGAGAGAAGGGTGTTCTTGGTGTGTTGGATATATTGAGTTTTCATTTCTGCGATTGAAACGGCGGTGGGTTTACAAAAGGATGTACTGCATCTCTTGAATGGGCTGGACACACTGTTGGTTTCTATTTTCTCACAAACATCTGTTTTTTTTGGGGAGGTTAATCTATTACGTATTGTCTGATCATATATAACTAGAAATTTAAATCAAAAGTTAATTAGGTTAACTAGGCTATTGGCTGCGAAATCCAGCCACTCGTAAATGGGGTTCTTGTTGTTGCTCTGGCAACGAGTATTATTTAGCAGATATTTTTTTCTTTCTCTCTCTCTCTCTCTTCCTTCCTCCATTCAGGGTTTTCATTAAATCCGTGATCTCGGCTTTCCCATTTTTTTTCTTTTTTTTTTCATTCCTTGTATTAAATCCGGGACGGGTAAGCCTTGACGGCAGAGCAACTGGTATACTGATTGTTCTTGTTTCGGCTTCTACTCTTGTAATCCTCCTTCTCTTGTTTAATTGTGCTGGCTTTTGTTGTGAGGGTATTGATAAGACAGTTGGTTTATTTGTTTTTTATTTTTGGTTTGGAGGTCTTATCGATATTATCTGGTTGGGGAGGGTTAGAGTTATGTCACAAACAGATACCAAATCTTCAACTTCATTATTGCAAGACGTTGAAGAACAGGTGCCAGATGGTCTGGAAGAAGCGGTTGCTTTACACACATTTAAGACTAACCAAACATTGCCATCCATGAGGTTAAGCAGTGATTCTGGAGATCCAGAAAGTATTTTTCAAAATACAAGTAGTCCTGGTATTCTTGGCAAAGTTCGACAGGGGTTTGTTGTGATATGGGAGGGTCCTGAAACCCCTCGGGACGTTCCTGCAAAGGTGATTCATCGTCTAGCTTTGTTAGATGAGTTTCCTGAACGACTCAAAAAGAGTATACCGGCAAATATCCAGCGTACAGCCTTGTTTCTATATTTAATATTTTGGTTTGGATTATGGTACAGCATTTCTGCGCCGTACCTAACCACCCCGCCCACGTTAAAGAGCAACCCGGACTTGTATATAGCATCGCTATCGTGCACCCAACTGAGACAGTTTTGGCGGGGGAAAAACGGCCAGTGTGGACTTGGAGGAGAGTTGTGTCCGAGCTTTGAAACGGGTCAAGATATAGTATTCCGGTGTCCTGCTCTCTGCGACCGTGCGTGGACGTATTCTTTGATCCCCATAGGAGACCAGCGTATTAGACACCGGGGTTATTTCGTTGGTGGTGGCGATAAGGTCAAGGATCAGGTGCATGCAGACCAACTATCCAATCCGTATCGTGCCGACTCGTACCCCTGTGGTTCTGCAGTACATAACGGTATTGTGTCACCGTTCTTTGGCGGGTGTGCTCGTATTTCATACGACAGCAAACTGCAGGATTCGTTTGAGGCTGCCTCGGGTCATTATGGGGTTGATGACTCCATTGAATTCTTATCTTTCTTTCCATTTTCATACTACTTTAAACGATTACGAAGCGGATTGGGTGTAGACGATGGGTTTCTTCGGTGCCACGATCCCAGACTTGCCATTTTGCTGGTAAATGTGCTCTTGGGGTTGCCGGTGGTTTATTTTGCCAGTGGTTTAGTCGCATATTGGACCATTAGTATTGTAGGATTCTGGACCAGCTGTATGGCCACGGACCCTCCCGTAACTGTTGATCCTCATGAGTTAGATACGCTTGCAGACTTGCTCTCGGTCTCTCTAGAGAGGTTCTTGCCCACGTGCTTTGTGCTATACGTACTATGGCGAGTTTCTGTCAGTAGAACCCTATGTGATGACCCCGAACCAGAGTCCAATACCAAGGTGTCACCCATGAACAGAGTACTCCTTTGGTATCCTCTTTTTTGGTTAGGTCTATTGAACAATTTCACTTTTGACCGCTTGCCCGTGGACAGGCTTGTTTTGGCAGATATCGTTGAACAGCCAGGGGCCATTTTTGCCATTATGTTCATCGTTTTGCTAATAGGAACCGGAACACTCGTCCAGGCCTACCAAATCTGGCTTTCGGGGAGGTTTAGAAAGTATTTGCGAGTCTACGCCTTGTTCATTCTCGGGCTAGCAGTGTTAGCCCAGTTGCCCGGCTTGACGTTGAGGATTCACCACTATATCCTTGCCATGCTACTCATCCCCGGGTGTGCCACCAGAGGAAGAACGGCATTGTTGTTCCAGGGGGTATTGCTAGGGTTGTTCTTGTCGGGAGCATCGCGGTGGGGATTTGCCCCCATCGCCGAAACGGTGGCATCTCTCCGCCGGGACGACCCTAGCGGCGAGATTCTCCCTCCTGAGCTACTGGAATACGATCCCGACAGCGGGGTTTTACACTGGAAGCCGATCCCTGATGTTGGACCCAAGCTCCACGAGGCCTATGAGAAGTACAGCGCGATATCGGTGCTAGTGAACGATATTGAGCAGTACATTGGCGACAAGGTCCAGTCGCTAAATTTGAAGGAATTGTTCACGAATTCAACGTCGTTATCTAGTGACATATCTCGCGCGTTAGAGTCGGGCATCAAGGATAGCAACGGCGACATCACCATATTTATCCGAATTGGCCGAAAGGTGCCCCATGGTAAGTTATACAGCGACTTTTCCAATGCCGCAACCTTGAAATGGCCCAGCGGCAACTTTACTCTTCCTGAAGCGGGCATCACCTAACGCATCTATGTGCATGTTTCAGTGACTTTTTTTTGTATAAGGTTATAGTATTAAGGTTATAGTATTAAGGTTATAGTATTAAGGTTATAGTATTAAGATTTAGGTGATAAGATTTAGGTGACTAACGCTTACTTTCTCGTCAAGACTTTGTAAGTCAAATAGCGATATTCCGTTGCCGCAAAACTCCCTCGTGTGATTGCATATACGCAACCTAAACTGCCTTCCTTGGCAAATTCGATATTTTCACGTGATCCACCCGGTTCCATTCTCCGCAGTGGAAAAAGCCTGCACCAATGTCGCAGGATATCACATGAAAGTTCCCCCACGACATTGCAAAAACATCCAAGAAGTTTAGCACCCCAGTCTGGCCATTTTTACCTAACCATGCTTGCTTGTCTGGTACAGTCGAGTCTTGTCCTGGTTGTATTCCTTTCTAATCCGATTCGAGGAATGAGACAGGTGTGCAAAGATGTGGCGCGGTCTCTTTTGCCGCAGCGACCAGGCCAACAAGTGACTTATAATGGACCCGATAGGTTTATTGCTGTGAGAACACTAACTCTGGGATCCACATCTTCGACTATTACCGGAAGTAGTAGTGGTGCGGATACCCCTTCCAGCGGCGGAAAGTGTCTGTCGCTTCTCCAGGAAACGTCAAGGCCAAATATAAGATGGTTTTATGCAGTTGATGTTCCCAACTCCAAGCCGGAATGGTGCAATTATACTAAAACCAAAGAACCCGAGTCATTTTTGCCCTTTTCCGAATATGACTCGTATAACCTAGAGGTAAACTTTAGGAAGAAGACTGCGGAAAAGGTTGAGGTTAACGAAGATAAATTGTTTGAAGTGTGCTTGCAAAAGTTGGAAATATCTCCCGTATACTGGGAAGGTCCTGTTTATGAAGTGAGACGGGGCATCTGGTTTGACGAGGACGGTAAGCCGTTTGACAAGAGCCTATCGGACGAGTTGGAAGCTGGGTTTCGCAAGGTTGGTCCGTACTTGTTGCTGAAACGGTTGGTGGGTAATTCAGACCCCAACAGGTCAAACGACAATGCCGAAATGACCCATTCTACTAATGAAACCAACGTCGATATCTCGGATAAAGCAGAAGAAACCACAGACGACATCGATGATGGAGTTCTAACGCCTAGAAAAACCAAGGAATTGATCACCCAGTTCAATCGTGTCAAGTCGTCAGTCGAGGAAGGAGCTGCCAAGATAGATGTGGATAAGGAGCAAGACTTGATTAAACTAGTCAATGGACGCTATGTGCTTTATCTCTCCGATATCCTCGCGGTCATGTTCCCCGGAGAGTATGATACCAACTTCCAGCTAGACGTTATTCGAAAGTTTAGTGACACCCCAGCAACGCTAATGGGAGTCACCCGGGTCCAGCGTGGGTACACACACAAGTTGCAGGAGACGATTTTCGATAAGTTACCATCCAGTCTACCCAGCCTCTCGGATTCGTTTCAGGACGAATTTGGTGTGGTGTTTGACGGTGACCTGAAGGAAACCGAAACCGAAACCGAAACCAAATCGGCCGATGAGGTGGATAACAGCCACGAAAGAAACTCTCTTGAGGCCGACTATGAGCACGACCTCTCTGCGGCCCAGTCCAATCGTGAAGTAGACCATTTGATACTCTGTGTGCATGGCATTGGTCAGGTTCTAGGTACTAAATTCGAATCCATCAACTTCACTCATAATATCAATGTGCTTCGTAACACCATGAAGAAAGTGTATGGAGAAGGCACACAGTATAAGAAATTGGCGTATCCAGTCTCTGATGACGTGGCACTGGAGGTGTACGAAACCAACCACCGCATACAAATGCTACCCATCACCTGGAGACATAAGGTGGACTTTGATCCCCAGGAGGTGGAACTCAGCCAGAACAGCCAGAACAACCACCGGTTGCCGACATTGGGACAAATAAACGTGGATGGCATACGGGCATTGAGAAATGTTGTTGGTGACGTCATTGTTGATGTGTTGTTATACTACGAGCCTCGGTACTTGGACCAGATATTAACCAGTACTCTTGAAGAGCTTAACCGAGTATACCATTTGTATAAAGCACGGAACCCCCACTTCAACGGCAAGGTTCACATATTGGGCCACTCACTCGGTTCAGCGATTGTGTTTGATTTGCTTTCGGGAAGAAGCAGTACCAGGGCCGGAGAAGTGCAGATTGAGAGCCAGCTCGGGTTTGATGTGGATTCTCTATTCCTAGCTGGTTCTCCGGTGGGTATATTCAAGTTACTAGAAGGAAAGAATGTTGTGCCGTGGGGCAAACAAGACGTTGACCCGGCCACCACCGTGGCATCCAAATGTAACAACTTGTACAACATCTTCCATCCTTGTGACCCTGTGGCGTATAGAATTGAGCCGCTAGTATCGCCGTCGTTTGGTGACATCAAAGCAGAGACAATATCGTTTGCAGTGAAGGGGTTGGTGACGCAGATCCGTGATTTATACAGTTTTGGCGATGAAATCACCGGCAAGTTAACCCAAGCTACAAAATGGTTAAGAGGTACCCGGCAGCAGCTTGAGCCGAAACCAATGAGCGTAGAAGCCAAGGCCAATAACGAGAATGCCTTGGGAGAGATCATTACCAGCATTGTATACGATAATAACGGCCACAACAAGCAGGAGCCACAACCGAAATTGAAGAAACGACCAATGACCGAAGAAGAGTTGGTCACCTTGGTGGCATTGAACTGTAACGGTAGAGTGGACTATAGTTTGCCCATGGGGGTATTTGACTTCTCGTTGGTGGCGGCAGTGAGTGCACATATCTCGTACTTTGAAAACGAGGATATGGTGGGGTTCATTATGAGGCAGTTGTTGAAGGGTGATCAGGGACTGGTGACAAGCAAAACTGTCGAGTTGTTACAAAAGTGAAGGGTGGGTCAAAAGAAGTGGGTATACACCGGTTCTAAAAGGTTTCTTATATAGCATATATATTTCATTATAGTACATTGTTGGATCAGAATTCTGTAACACAAGAGAGAGGGTACTATCTACGCACTACTCAAGGAGTAAATCGTCAATACTCTGCTCGGCGTCATGTTTAATCAAATCCAACATGCCTTCAGGTAAAATTGGCTCTCCCAGGTCATTCACGATATATCTGAATGGCATCTCGGTTGACTCGTACTTATTATACTTAATTTCGGGGTAATCCAAAAACTTGATATCCTCAAACTTCACCCCATCCTGGACTATCCTTTGGGTGGTTCTAATCGCAGTATCGGTGGTCATTTGTAACTCTCCCAACCTTCTACCAGCAAAGCCATACTTTCTACGTAAGATCCCTGTTCTGTTCACCTTTGGGTGGGACCCTAATATACCTCCAAAAACAAAGTAGTCAAACTTGTCGCTATCGCCAGGAACCAAGTCTACAGTGGCACCAGGGTCTAAGAGACATACGCGACTCTTATCTACCTTCCCATAGTCTATATCTACGCACTCCTTGGTGGTCCATTGTAATCCCAAATCGCGCAATCGTTGGGGAATATCTTCTGCCGTGGTTTGAGCAGGCAACGACGTGAGTATGAGGTTTTCCTTACCAATATCTCTAATGATCTGACTATATTCTAGGATAACCCATTCGGAGAATCCTTCCTCCATATGTTCTATAACGTACTTCATGATGCTTGTACAAGGATGTAGTTGTTGTGATGGATGTTTTTTTTTTCAGATTTTTCAGATTGCAAAATGAGGTGCACTGTCGTGTAGTAACATAATGTCTTTTTGTATCAGGGACACGACGAGTTGCTTCTCTGTGGAATCTTTGTTATTCAATCCTCAGAGGAGTCGGTGGTTATGGTGAAATCTCTTTTATGTCTATAATCCTCTGCTACAGTGGATCGGGCAGAACTGGTACTTATCTGAGATAGGCCTAAGCCATTCAGAACTAGTCTAAAAGACTTTCTGAACTATTGTAAAAAACTCGATCTTATATATTCAGTTATTTACTCAATTACGCTTGAGTGAAAGAGCTATACAAATTTACTTTGGGAGATTTGGCCCAAATATACACTAATCCTTGATTCCCCTAATCTCCTGAATTTGTACCATTGCTAAGTTAATAACATTCTTAGCATTTTACCTTAATAATTTCTTTATAGTCGTTTCCGCTTATTTTCCAGAACACGACTTGGCTTCTCCAATGTCTCACAAACCTTCAAAGTGTCGGAAATGTCAGTTAAGGCATTCCTATGCGACATGGATTCTGAAAGGGTACTCAATGGATACTTAATGGATACTCAAAGACTCAAAGGATACTCCCCTTCAATCTGTCAAATACAATTCAATATCAAAGCTATAAACTCTACATATCCCCATATCTCTTCCCTAAACAAATTAAACCCTCCTGTCCTACTTCCCCGAACAGCAGTCCTTGGCAATAGCCAACCGGGATGTCTCGTCAACAATCTCTGAGCCGGCATTCTTGGCCCCCAGCCTCACCTCGCTGGTGGTGGTGGCGAAACTTGGCTTCACATCAAGAACCGGGTTCTCCATATGGATGTTTCTTGGTCTCAACATCAAATCGAAGATCTCTGTAGGCATAACTGGGAAATCCTCTGGTGCCGGGAAATGAGTGATACCAAAGGTGTGGAACATGACAATGTCGGTGTTTTCGACATTATCTTTACCGTCACCAATCCACTTTCTCATCCCCCGCATGCCGTCACCGCTCCACTGAGCAACATGGTCCCCAGAGGGGTAAAGACGGCCATACCCAAAGTCCTCGTCGACATAAGGAATGACCTCGGTGCTGTAGCTGGCCCAGGGAGCTCTTTTTCTCACAAGCGAACCTTCCTGAGCCAAAACTGGCGAACAGAACGTAGACACCAACTTGTACGTGGCTGGCTTCCCCGAGTACGGGTGGATGGAGCTTGGGTTGAAAAGGTCCCAAGTTCTGGCGGTGGCTGATTCAAAGTTGGTCAATGATTCAGCCACCGTCTTGAACGTCTTCTTTTCACAGTAAAAGGCGTTTCCGTACATATTCTCGGCCGACCCAAACTTGTGAGGACTGGGTTTGGCGTCACTGGTGGCAGCCGAGTTATGGTCTCCATCGATTCGGGGATGGATCCTTAACGAAAACAAATGCTGGTGGTTATGGGCATTGACGTTAGGATAAACCACCGTACCCCAGGGACCAATATCCTCATTGTCAGCACAGATATAAGTGTTTAGAATCCCAGTCAACCTGATTTCCAACTTTATGGTGCCGTCCTGTCTCAATATCCAGTAGACACAGTACTCATAGTTGGCAGCAGTGAAGATCTGAGACACAATCAACCGCTTTCCTCTGGTGGTGACGTTGGTTTGGAAATCATCCCTGAAATCCGAATGCTTGAACAAGATCCCATCATCCTCTTCATGGATACACATGGCGTTCTTAACCGTCAGAGAAGAACCGTTACTGGTGACAAAATGGGCATCAAGGTAGTGAATCACCCCCTTACAATCACAACCCAAGGATAATGGGTTGGTCATGTTCCCAGCACCGTACTCTCCAATATCCAAGGCGTGCTTCCTCTGGTGAGGGAAATCAGGTGACCCGTATGGGACAATCATTTCCGAAAGCGAAATACGGTGGAAAAGAGGCCTGGCTCTGCCATGGTCATTATAAGTGATGTCACTCAACACAATACCTTCACGGTAGTTGAAACCAATATGGAACTTAAAGTTAGACCAGCTCATCACGTGTCCATCCATGGTGAACGACACACCTTCAGGTTGAGTGATGTGGATTTGTTTGTTGTCGGGTCTGAACCCAGATGGATTTTCTTTGGTTCCATACTTCTCAGCAACGTGTTTGGGATGGAAAGACGAGTGCTTGTGCTGGGACACTTTTCTTCTCTTTTGGGGAATATCAATGAATATAACCTTGCCGGCATTCATATCGACGATAGGACAGAAATCTAATGGGTGCGAATACTGGGAATCATCTTCATGTGATCTCCAATAGACCAACGCCTGCTGTAACCGTCTTGAAGCTCCCCACCGCTCATCATAGCCAATAGTCCATGCATCACAGTAGATCTGATGCATGCAGTTCTTGGGGATGCCGCTGATTTCGCATTGTCTCTGAACATCCGGGTCGGCCCGAATAATGTCCTCGGTTTTCTGCAAGTCCTGAGGAGTCAAAATAGGCTGCACTCCATCAGTGTGCTTAAACTCAACCAACTGCTGTGCACCAATATCAACAATACCTTCATGAATGCCAGGATCGGTGTCGTTCACAAATATGTAATAGGCCAATCTCGGTGGCATGGCTCCGTTGTTCTCCTTCCATTCATAGTAGGCTCTCTTGATTGGTTCTCTCAACGTGACTGCATTAAAGTTGATCGTCTTGTTGGGGTACTTGTTTTTAACAATTTGTGTCACCGACTCAATTTCCACCGGAGATAACGGGTCCAATGGATGAGCTGGGGGTTTGGGGGCACTCATAGCGGCAGTGGAGTGTAAAGATAACTGTGCTAATCTTTCCATAGTTTGTAAGCGGCTGCAAAATAGTTGGGTATTCTTATACTAAACTTTGCAGTTGGGTATTATTATACTAGCGGTGATTTAGCAAAGACAGGAACAATCCGTCAACTGGTGAGCAACTTTTTACCCGGTATTTATATTCTTTTCGGGGGAAGACTTCAACGAGCAATACTATTGTCACTATACTTGACAGTTATAGTCATTATAGTTATCATTATAATTATTAACATTCTTATCTGTGGGGGGGGAGGGGAGGGAGGATATCAATTATTTATTTTTTTTCTTGTGCATGATAGACACAAAAAGAAGAAAAAAAATAAAATAATTGCCATCTCCAATCGCCCTGGTCAGCCTAATCGCCTTCCTAATCGGTTAACAATTTCCCGACGTCTTCTCACCCGAATCAGGAAAGAGTATCCCGACCCATGGGAGAGGTTTATTTGGGGGAACGGAACCTGGTAATGTAATCACCACCCGTCTTATCGGTGGCTATGGTTAATATGCAAAACGGCTGGTGGCAGTAGTCGGGAGAGGGTTATTTTTGCTGCAATCGGTAATCATATCCCGAGAAATGGTGAAGCCCAAGTCTACTCTTCTTGTCTAGTGCAAATTGAGAGCATTCTATTGGTTACATGGACTTAGAGATGGATAAAGAATTATCTAGTACGCTTGCAGTTCCTGTGTTGGTGTAATATACCCGTTAGTAACTGATATTCCCGTAACTCTTGTAAACCACCCCCGCATTTGCTTTACACCACCATTCCCACCAAACATTCACTCAATGAATTTTTCTCCATTGGATGTCGCATAGGAATGTCTTAACTGACATTTCCGACACTTTGAAGGTTTGTGAGACATTGGAGAAGCCAAGTCGTGTTCTGGAAAATAAGCGGAAACGACTATAAAGAAATTATTAAGGTAAAATGCTAAGAATGTTATTAACTTAGCAATGGTACAAATTCAGGAGATTAAGAGACTTAAGGATTAGTGTATATTTGGG